>JAZGTI010015671.1:0-13258 GCA_036877585.1 Botia kubotai
TCATCAAACACTGCGACTGGTCACGATATCCAGTCATCCTGCATAGACCATGGTGCTCTAAAACAGCTGCCTTCTGCTTCAAACTACAATTAAACGGAAAAATACACGTCTGCGCCTCTTCGCTTGTAGCTGTGCGCTTCAATTTCGAGAAACAACTGGACTTTGAAGCGAGTGTTTTTAATTGTATTTTGCAAAAAAGGAAAAACGTGTTCGTCTGCTTTCAATTTATATGGCATGGTATGGGAATTCCCGTTATATGGGAATTGTTTTCTGGAAGACGACAAATTTCCTGCATGTCAGTAAATAACACATTTACACGAGGGCCATTTGCATGTGGCTTTCAACAGAAGGATAAATTAACCGAAGAGATTGCTGGTCAGCTGTACAGTAACTATCACCTGGACATTATGTATATGTCTATAAGGTAGAGATTAATATGGCAGTACATTTGAGGTGAGGGTGAGAGACAGAGAGAGAGAATAGAAGAAAGAGAGAGAGAGGAAACACACGAGTGAGGTTTGTGTGGACAGAGTCAGTGTGTGTGAGCTTTACAGCTCAACTGCTGCCGTCTGTCACCAGCCTCTCAGCTATTACATAATTATTACATAATTATTATTGTGTAATAATTATTACATAATTATTACAGCAATATACCAAACTGAGACTGCTTAGTTTGTTTCCCACGTTCTCTTTTCATTCACATGGATGTGTGGACAGCGCTGGCCAGAAAATGAAATGAACGGATTCAGTGAGTCACTGTGTGTATTCTTAGAAAGCAAAAGAACAATGACAACATCCAAAATTCATGACCTCATGCAGATAAAACTCTTTCCTGAGATGATTAACTGTAATCATATTCATCACTTCTTTAAAATTATATTAAATAGATAGTCTTTAACATTGGGATAAGACCAAGACTGGGAAACCTTTAATATCTTAATTATAAAAAGTTTTCCACATTTTATTTGACACTACAGAGATAACAAGTCCTACAGTCTTTGTAAAACAAAGCTTTGTGTGACACCTAGTGGAGCGAAACAGAATTACAGCAGCTAAACATTAAAACAAGTCTGTTTTATTGTTCTGTTTTCTAACCAGTTTACTTTGTCATTAAACTCCCAGTTAATTAAAAGTCAGCATCACCTCCACATTCACTCCCTGAATTACTTCAGTCAGTTAGGGTGTGAACCTCCTTCTCAATTATCTGATTATATAAAACAGTTTAATGTCTGACCTAAAACACACCCAGCAACTCTTTACAGTACAGAAACAGTGAGACACTTTAAAAATGGGTTTTATTGACCTGTTTAAACATAGCAGCACCTACATTTTAAAATGATCATTTCTTCCATACAGAAAACAAAACATGAACAAAAACATTGAAAAACATATGTTAATGAAAACCTTAAAAACATTAAAACAACGTTTAAAATGCATAATTCATAGCTCATGCTTGCATCCAACAATAAACACAGGATCAAGATATAACAGGTTTCAGAAAAACAATGTACAGAAGTAACTACACTGTTGCTCCGAGTGAAATCTCTTCAGACAAACCATTTCTGAAACAGATGTTAGCTGCAGGGAAAGATCTTCTTAGAAGACATGAGTTCTTTTGGTCATATTTTTTTCCATCTTTTGTTTGTCATTTTTTCCAAACTTCCCCACAAAAAAATCCATCTTCCACAAAGACAAATTCAACTTAAAGTAATAAAAATATTCCCTAAGTCGGTTCGTCATGTCTAAACAGTAACACAGTTTTACTTTGAACTCGTTTAAATTCTGAAAAACACATCGTCTTTTCATTCGTTTTTGCAAAATAGTATCACACACCAAATTACCAAATCACTTTCCTTTCAAATTAAGGGAAGTGATGCTTCTGACATTGTTACTTGTTTCAAGATTTGGTTTTCAGTAGCTTATATGAACTTAGTCTGATTATTCAACATGAATGTACAGTTTGTATTGTAATAAAAACACAAATGTCAGCAAACACATACAGTCGTCGTGCCGTGCTGCTGAAGCAGAACATTCTCAGACTGGTTCTGGCTTGTGTCGCTGCTCCGCGCCGAGTTCTGTTTGCTCTGTGTTTGAGGTGATACACATGAGGACTCTTTAGGAGAGGTGTGTGGAGAACCACAGCGGGGCTTCTTCACTGCAGGCGTGGTGGAGTCCTCTAACGCCCGTTTGCTTGTAGGCACCTGGTCGTAATTGGGCTCATTATTCAGAGAGTTACTACTGAGGTCTTGGTGGGGCAGGTCCTTTGAGTCTGTAAGGCCCTCAGCAGATGATTCAGAACTTCCACAACTGTTTGATTCACAGCTCCTGTCTGGCTGCTTCAGGATTGGCTGTTCTACACTCGCAGATGCAGGTGAATCTTGAGGTGGAACCTAAAACAAAAAAAAGAAAACCATACATGAAGTTTGAGGGTGATTGATTTGTTTTATTAGCTAAATCAATACAACAGAAAAACAACAGCCTTACACAATTCAGTAGGCCTGAAATCAATTGAATTGACACAGAAATTAAACAATAATTCGAATATTACTTTTCAGAAATTGCATTATAACGAGCCAGTTGAAAATCCTAACCTGAGTGCGCAAAGAGTTGAGGCAAGGTGTGTTAGCAGAGCCACACTTTGGTCCCTGTAGATCATACACAGTCTCGTAAGGTGGCAGGCAGTCAGAAGATGTGCCGGACGGCTCCAAACAGATAACTATGGCGCTGGTGTTATCAGCTCGAAGCATGCGCTGATTCCATCTCATTAATGCGTGATTCACCAGCAAAACAGCACTGGAAACATTTCCCTTTCGCTTCTTTGTCTGTGGAAATATAAATAAAGCAAATGTCACTTAGACGATCATCAAACCAGATTTCTTTTGAACACCTCATGGTGTTCTGCTCACCCTGGCCTTGTCGTTCTCCTGACAGATGGACACAGCCTCCTGTGCTGAGACCATGTTCCACAAGCCATCACTGCCCAAGATGACGTACCGGTGCTGTTTCAAATCTAGCTTGATAACAGCAGTATCCGGTTCTGGTGACACAACAAACTCGCCGCTGTAGAAGTCATAGCTCCACAGATCACCTGAAGACACAAGCGAATCACCCGTGTAAACAAACATGCAAACATGAATTGTGATTTTACACTGGATAACATTAATAAGCAAAATGTAACTGATAAATCTCCATTCATTTAAACAAACAAGACAATAGCACTTTAAACTAGACAGATTTACTCAGTAAGGGTTTGATGACATTACATGTCCTTTAATTTCACAAGTGCTTGTTCGTTTGAATCACAATGGTTCGGCCTGGCTGTGGGTGTTCTTGTAGAAAGACATACAGTTGTTTAATAATAACAGCAGCTTCTTCTAACCCGATGCTTGTCAGTTCTTTTTAGTATCTTACCAAGAGCTCTGGCCACAGCTAGAAATGGGATCTGATCAATAACGGTGCTTCTTCTTACTGGTCCATTGTGGGTGAGTCGAGGTCTCTTCCACACCACCCTGTTCACTCCAGACTTTTTAATCACACTGGAAGACAGATGTGACAAGAAAGATGTTCCTAATTCTGTTCCCTGTTTATCTGTGCGGTGCACACTGTTGGTTTAGACTAGCCGTGTGTGTTCCGCTATATAGAACAACTCACCTGCCACCCAGACCCTCTATTCTCTCTCTCTCCTTCTGGAGGTCAGGTTTGTGGTCCTGCGTCATCTCTACTGCTCGGATGAACTCATCAGAGGGGTGATCCTGCACCCCCAACACCACAGCTGAGTCCCCGACGTGAGCCACATACAAGCGGTCACGGCGCATCACCACAACACTCGCTGTGGTGCCAGAGGTGCTGGGCAGTCCTGTAACAGTCTTGGGCCATTCAGCTGCAAACATCAGAAAGAAGACCAGTTAGTTTCCAAAACAGATGGAAACATGACCACACACAACACGGACACATTTAAACAGTAGTTAATGCACAATCAACTAACAAGAATGAACAACTGTATTTGCATCAATGTCACCAAAGATTTATAAATGTTGTATAAATATATTGTTCACTGTTAGTTCATGTATTAACTGATGTCAACAAATCTGGTATCAAAAGAATTCATATCACAGAAAGAATTATCATCATTTTGGAGAGTAAGGTACAGATCTGAGGAGTGATAGACTGTGATTTACAGATGCAGAACATTATTCAGAGTTTAAAACGCCTGCATGAGACACTTTTTTGACGGGGTTTATTTAATATAACCCACACACAACAACATCAGCTGTTCAGATCATCTCGCTACACGGGTCAGGCCTGTCCAGCCCATGCCACGAGGTTCAGGCACACTGATGCGCTCTGCTCATCTCTGAACGACTAGAAACAGCATTCACGAAAACATAGCCCTGTCATCTGCTACAGGATGATTGTCAGATACGTAACTTACGTAGTTTTTTCCACATGGCATGATGGCACGAGATGAATCCTTTGCGTAAAGCCGCGCACACCTCGTCGTCGTCACCCGACCAGAAGCCTCTTTGTTTTTTGATGTGATCCCACAGATGGTTGCGGGCGAAGCGCGCGGCGTCCGGACCCCCGTGTCCATCAAACACTGCGAACAGAGCCACAGCCCGCGGGCGACGGGACGAGCGGCTCGAGGGCATCGACGCCTGCTGAAGCGTCGAGCCAGTCTCGTCATCCTGCACGTATGTAACCGTAATAGATCCCGGGATGGAGTCTTGGATTAACGCGTCCGGGTTTTGCCCCGCGGAAAGGTCTCGTGCCTCGTCCGTTTCGGCGGCGTTCAGTTCATCCTCTGTGGGCTCATCCTCCTGCTTCATCGTCAGTACGTCCTCCATGTATTTCCTGCCGCCTTGATCGTAATAAATACTGGCTCGGCATGAAAACATCCCGTCCATCGTTTGACCGGACAGACAGGCAGCTGGAGCAGCAGAGCGGTTTAGTGTTTTTGGGCAGAGGTGAGGACTCCGGCCGGGTGCGAGTTTCCTCTTTGTTTACCTCTGATGTTGTGAGCATGCGCAGAAACGTCGCGACGAATTCACGGGGTAACCTGAAACCCGGAGACAGACCTTCGATCTGATGAAGATTCTGTCTAAGCAGAATGTAAGTATTCAGTATTAATAAATAAAACAGCACTAGCACGCATTAAGCTTCAGTTGAACAAAATAGTGACTGCCCGTGTAAAATCTGTAATACATATTATACATTGTGTGTAGTGTGTATTGATATTTGTTCAATATATAGTAGTATTCTGCTGGATGACACATTTTCACTCACAGTTGGTGACGACATGCTGTGATTTGTTATACCAAATTTAATGACTTTTATTTTGAAATTGTACCGAGTTTGAAGCTCGTCCGGAAATGGAAGCCATGCATAACGGAAGTAGATACAGAGCGGTAGTGAGCTGGTCGAGGGAACCTTACAAGCTTGTCTGAGGTAGAAAGTGTTAAATCTGAGATGTAGTGAATTGTGTATATTGTATATACCCGGGTTTGTGTTTAGATGTGTAAGTGCTTCTTATTTAGTTTAACTTCGTGATGTGAGCTTCACATTGATACAGCAGAGCTTTATATTATCTGTGATCGTAAGAGAGTTTATGATGATGCAGCACGCTACACTTACATATTGTTTGCTTGTGTCGTTGTAGGATTGTGTTGTAATTGTGTCGTCAAATGATTAATATACGTTTACAAGCTCCTATGCTTTTTCTACGACCATACCATTATCTTCCTCTGTTTTAGGTACGAGCCAGAGTTTCTACAGGTTACCAGCCATGGTGAGACGCACTGTCATTCTTTTCTGTTCTGCTTCTCTGGAGTTACTGTCCAGTTGAAAAAACCTGAATGAAACCTGCTGTTGCCATGAAAACAGATGACTGCTTTCAAAAGACTGTATAAGAATGATTCAGTGTATTACATGCTTTCTGAGTGGAATGACCATCCCATAACATAAATATGTATGTAATGTTACAATAACAGCACTGGTCATGCTGGGATGATACATGCCTATGACTACTAGCTGCATGCACAGCTCCGGGACAGTTCTCATGGTCTTTTATGTCTCTGTCAGTCTGCTGCAGTGGATCTGAAGACGAAGGAGGAGAAAGATGCCGAGCTGAACAGAAGGATTGAAGCTCTGCGGAAGAAGAATGAAGCTTTGATGAAGAGATATCAGGTCAGTTTTTTGGGTGCTGGAATTGAATATGCTGCTGAAACTCTGCCCATCTGTTTATCTGTTTCTTTGTTTATCTCTCACTTTCTTATGCCAAGCTTGATGGTTTGTAACTTGATCATTCAGAGTACTTGTCTTTCGCTTGGGTCACCAGGAAATACAGGAAGATAAGAAAAAGGCAGAGCAGGAAGGCATTGCCGTGACAACGCCTCACAAGCCACACCCTCACGAGCCGGAGTCGAAACAGAGGAACACAGAGGAGAACCTCACTGTGACAGTCGACTTGTCCCGTCCAGCTGTGGTGAGGCAGAATATTTCCATAACATTTACCATCATGATAGTTTGTTCTCATACATTCCCATTTTCAAGAGAAAAAGAATGTATGAGGACCACGTGCAGACGTGTTGAATTGCCTGATTCTAGTGTTTCTAAACTACCTAATCCTGATTCCCAACAGTACGTTTATAATAATGATTTATAACTTGAGCTTTAGGTCTGATTCCTCGGGAAGTGTCCGTTTGGCTTCATGTGACTTCAGCATAGGAAAGAATCATCCCGCTCTTTTATCATGCACTGAGAACCACTGAAACCTTTTGCTTGCTTTCTAGGATAAGCGTGTAGTGAATGACAGGAAAGCAGCCAGTAACCGTGGTGATCATGACCAAGAACAAGACTCCAGTCGGCCTCATGGTGAGAGCCCCCCAAACAGAACCGGTTCAGGTCGACTGAGCAGAGGCTACTACCGCGGGGGCAGGAGAGAGCCTCGTCCACACAAAGATGAACCACGACCAGACAGACAGTCTCAGGGTCAGGAAGGTGGTGACAGTCCTGCTGTTAGTGAACGCTCCTCCAGAGGAGGAACACAGGGAGGATCTGACAGGAAGTCAAAGGTGATCCCAAAAACGTGGCTAGCAATAGGAGTGAAGATGATGCTGTTTTGTTCGGTGTGGTGTTAAAAATGCATCATGATCAATGTCTTTGGTGTCCACCTTCTCTTCCTCAGGAGTGGGAGGAGAAGAGAAGGCAGAACATAGAGAAGATGAATGAAGAGATGGAAAAAATTGCAGAATATGAGAGAGGTCAAAGGGTACGTGTTAGTCGACCCAACCTTTCATCTTGCAATTCTCCATTGAGCAGATAACTTTTTAAATAAACTGAATGTTTCTCCTGTGCAGGCTGATGGAGAGAGGAACCCCATTAGGAACTTCCTGGATGACCCTCGACGCAGTGGGCAAATCCCAGACACCGACCGCAAGGAGGGCAGCCGGCGACATGTGCGCAACTGGGGTGGAGTTGACTTTGAAAATGTGAAGACTGGAGCTGATGTTGATAAAGAACGGACGGTATGTTTGACAACCGGCGACAACGCTGTAGCGATCACATTGCCTAGCAACATTATGGCAGCGACCCACAACACTGTAGTATTGTGCAAGTACCCTTCTCAAAACATCTTTAAATCCTCAGTTTAGTTTCTCTCATCGTTCATTAGCAGAATCGTAAGCCGAGTGCTAAAGGTTCGGGGGATATGAGTCTATCCATGACGGGGCGAGAGAGAACCGAGTATCTCCGCTGGAAGAAGGAACGTGAGCAGATCGATGAAGAACGATTGGCTCGTCACCGCAACGCCACCGGCCAATGGAGACGAGAGTGGGATGCCCAGAAAACAGATACAATGTGAGTGTGAGGCTACGGTGATGAACCTATATTCTTCATAAATGTCAGTTCATATAATAGACTTTATATGAAAAATATCTAAAAGTTGTTTATGTAAATGAGCGTTCTTGGGTGAATTATTTCTTTTCTTTTAGCTCGATTTTATTTCTGTCATAATGTTGAAATGGAGGAAGAAAGAGAGAGACTCAGTAGACGTGCAGTGTAAACGGGTCATGAGAGGACTGGTGACCCTGTGGGTGTATTCACAGGTTCAGAGAGGAGTCAGCTGTGACTGGAGAGGGAACAGCAGAACAAAGCAACAGGAGAGGTAAATGAAATCCACATTTCTCTAACATTACTCCTGCCATTCATAGACCGTCAGCAGTCTGGAGATTCTGAAGACATTCTGACACTGTGATCTTTCTTCTGCAGAAGACAACAAGAGACCACCCAAGACACCGACCTTCGGGGACTTCCTGGGACAGAGCAGACTCAGACAGGGAGCTCGTGGGCGAGGAAAGGGGCGGGGTCAGAGCTACAGGTATGCAGTATTTCTCCTTAGTGCTAAGAAGGATCCTTCTCTCTTGACAGAAGCTGCATCAGGTCTTACCTGGTCTCCTGACTTCAACAAACATTTGTACTGTCATTTGTACAGCCATCAGTATTTTTTATGAATGAACTTTCATTGGCCATAATGATCCTTCTTTCTCGAAGCATGCATGATAATCGCTGGGAAGGAGAACATGAAGAAGAGAAAGGAAGAAAAGAAGAATATGAAAAGGAAAAGATGGAAAATGAGAAAAGAGATGAGAAGATCAAAGCTCCATCATCAAAGAGGGTACAGGTACAGAAGAGCAGAACACTGCTGCTCAGAAGAGGGTTTGAAAATGAAAATATATTTCAGCTTGTTGAGAGTACTTGATCTTTGTTTAGATTTCAGCTCTGTACCGTCTGTCCATTAACCTGTGCTGAACACTACTGGCCCAACTCACCCAATACTAACGTTTTTATGAGTTTTGTAAAATATTTCAAATATAGGCAATTTATAATAGTTTATAAAACTTAATTTCAAGTATATAAGCACACATCTTTAAGTCAACAGGTTGTCCATATGAGAAACATTAGCAAACCCTTTTTTGACAGTGTATGTTTACTGAGAGTTTTTTGAAGAACTTTCTGAGCTAGGATTCACTTCATCACTGACTGTATYGTGTTTTCTTCTTCTGTGTAGCAGACAGATGATGGAGGGCTGGATGAGGAAGATGAATGGGAGGATGCTAGTGATGGTGTGGAGGAACAGGAGCAGGAAGAGGTTGAGAAAGCTGAACGTGAGGAGGACAACAGAGAATGCCAGAAAGATGCTCAGCCAGCAGAGAAGACATCTACCTCTTCTGCTCCCAGACTCAAAGTCCACATTCCCTCTCCACAGGAAGCTCTCAGTACACCTGAGAAGCCCAAACCCCTCAGCCCTTTCTCTCCACTGGAGGGCCACCAGCCTGTGTCAGACTGGGGTGAGGAAATGGAGATGCTCTCTCCTAAGAGCAGTCTCGGTGAGAGTCCTCTGAGACCCAGCAGTACTGAAAGCAGTCCAGCCCAGCCGAAAAGCCATGAGGATGGAGCAATACAGCTAGAACCCTGAGCCGGGCAGAAGAACCAGAAACAAACAAACATATGGTAGGATCATCATGGTCTTTAAGTGCCCTATAACTTTGTAAAACTTCTGGCAACCTATTCAGTGGTGCTTAAGAAAAACATACCAGGTTTTGAGGTTAGAGGTTTTGTTCAGACCTTCTCGTGACCTTTTGTGCTTGTGCCATGAACATGAGAAGATTGGAGATGTTCAATTACTTGTCTAAGGAATCAGATTAAGAATGCCTTGCAGTGTAAAAGCAGGTGTGTTTGTTAAGAATGGAGATCATTCTCATTGGATCTTTTGATCCCCTTTATATTTTTGTCATCAGGTTGAGAACTAAGAGCAGCAGCTGAAGTTTCAGTGTTCCACAGACCATGAGAGGAGATCATCAGATATAAGAGGAGACCGCAGGAGCTGAAGGGAGGTCAGGACGACCTTCAGAGCCTCACCTTCATTTTATCCACACAGCTCTCTGGATTGGTTAGGACTGTCTGCTGATGTCAAGCTGTGCTGCTCAAACGTTTGTTTTGGGATCATTCAGTAAAGCATGTTACACTCAATCTGTGAGATTCAATATTTTACAGATGGAAGGGTGTAAGTGCCTCTTCCTTGCTCTCGTTTTCTTTTACATATTGTTTTTTATTTTATTTGTTTGTTTTTTTGAACCAGCCTGTCTAGGCCATAAAAATATAAATCCTAAAGATCAACTGACACAACAGCACTCAGATATCTGAGCACAAATCAAACAGTTATTTTTATACGAGTGATAAACATGGATAAATGAACTGCTGCTTATGGTGTGTAAATATAGCTGAGAATGTCCTTACAAAATAAAAGCATGCTGAACTCGATTCACAATCTCTCTGTAAACTAGAGCATTGTTACTTTCTCAGGGTTTAACCCTAACCCAACATCCTGAAGTTGACATTTCAATGACTTTTTTAATGAACAGTATTGTATACATGAAATCAAGCTGTGCATCTTGTGTTTACTGTGACTGATGGTGCTTTAGAGATTCTGAACACACTGACCAATGATACAAATATCATGATTAAAAATGGAGAATATTTTGGGCAACAGAGAATGTGTTCTTTAAATCTAATATTGGTTTTGTTCATGCATCTTGTATGTTGAGTATTTTTACAGCAGATTATTGGTATATACAAGTGTATTTGATAAAATGTTCCAGATTTTGAATGAATTTAAATGACATAAAAATCTTGCAATATGTAATTAAAAAAACATTAAAAACTGACAGACATTCCAGTATCCTTATTTTTTAATAAGTACCCTTATTTTTGTAAATGTGGCTGGTGAAGCAGAAGAAAGCATGACATGTAAAAAAAAAACGTAAATATTTCAATAGAAATATAACAATACAAATGCATTCATTTAAACAGTGATATTAAAGGTGTCGTGTTTTGTCTTCATTAAATTCCATGTTAAATAACATACTGTGCGCCACGTGGCGTGTGTTTTGGCGAAACCCGGAAACACGTCATCTTGTGTCGCAGTTTGGCGGGTTTGGAGAGAGTTGGCGGGAGGGGGGAAATCTGAGCGCAGACAGATGACCCGCAGAAGACATTTATTTTAACAAGATTCAGTGTGATATTAAAGAACAGCGAAAACATGACTGTCAGACTGTCAGAGGGGGCAATAGAGGTAAACAGCAGATTTCAGTATTATGTCAACACGCTTTGCTAAGTGAGCTAGCCGCTGAGATTCATCACGCGACGACAGATTTAAACCGACTCGTTATGTTAGCACTGCACTGATAAATGCCTTTAGTTTTCCCTCTGTTTGCATGTTTTGAACTCGATAACTTGAAATTGAGTGCAATTGGGAAGCTGAACTTTTCCAAACAAAGCAGTTGAAACGATATGATTAATATAATGGTAATATAATGGCCTTTTGTTGTGTTCAGATAATGTGCTCTTTGTTTTCAGTCTCTGACCAAAGGAGCAGATGTGAACAGTCCTGTTCTTCAAGTTGTGGTAAATATCAACTTATCTAACAGACTGTTCAAAAACCTCTCACTTTATATACTGTACATGTATAAGTGTGATGGTGGGATGCAGTTGTGAGCACATTTCATAGCACTGCACTGCTGTAGTACTGTAATACACACTGTACTGTAGTACTGTAATACACACTGTACTGTAGTACTGTAATACACACTGTACTGTAGTACTGTAATACACACTGTACTGTAGACACATGCCGATCAGTTCACATTTATTTACAGTATATAGCTCTTTAATACAATACACTTTAATTCAGACATTGTTAAATTTGTTTACATAAAACACAGGTGCAACCCAGTACCCATGAGGTTAGTTTTTAAAGTATGTGACTGTAAGTTACTGTTGTGTGAGGGTGTACAGTATTCATTGTTCTCTGCAGAACATTCGTAAGATTGATGGAGGAAACGGACTGTCTCGCTTCCGTCTGATAATGAGCGATGGCCTTCACACAATGTCCTGTAAGTCTGATCACGTTCCAGCTGTCCGAACACAACTTTTGTTTTGTCTGTCATTTACATCTTTGTATTTTAAAAATATTGGTTGATGGTTCCTAGCAAAACACCTGTTATACGATATTAGATTCTCATACTAGCCTTTGTTGATGAACCAGTGTCATATGAGTATTTTTGTTACTTGCATGCTTATGTGTGTAGATATGTAATTTATTGTTCTTTGGCTTGTAAACACAGTCATTGCAGTGGATCTTACACACCAAATGCAAGCAAATGAGATGTATATTTTTAGGCTGACTGAAACTGTTATATATTTTTCACATATGTGTTTGTCTGCATGCAGCATTCATGTTGTCCACGCAGCTGAACCCCATGGCTGAACAGAACCAGGTCGCTCCCAACGCTGTCTGCTTGATCAAACGGCACGTCACCAACGTTCTCAAGGATGGGCGGTACGTGGTTCTGTCCGTTCTGCGTTCTGATGCGTTGAATTACTCTCATAATGCCAGTTTGATTGTTGTTTGAGTGCTGGGTGTGATTTTGCTGTAGTGTTTATTCACTGAGGTGTGATATCAGATGATCGTGTTTCACTACAGACGTGTGGTGGTCGTACTGGACATGGAGGTGGTGAAGTCAGCGGAGCAGATGGGAGGAAAAATAGGAGAACCGACTCCATATGTGGAGGGTGAGTGCACGTCAAAACAAACATAGTTCAACAGTTTATAACTTTATATACACAGTAAGCATGTTCGTGTGTAAGGAGACTCACACTTCACTTATATAGAGGTTTAGAAATATTAAATGTTTCACATGTTTTTGCATATATTTATATTTTCTACTTTGTTTTTCAGGTCAGTCAAAAGCTCCACAGACTGCAGCTCCGCCTGTACGACCTCAACAGCCGCAGAATAAAAGCGAAGGTAAATTCATAAGAACCCTGTTTTCTGTTCATTATCTTGATGTGTTTGAGGGTGTGTGTGTAGCAGCAGTGTGTGTGTGTGTAGCAGCAGTGTGTGTGTGTGTAGCAGCAGTGTGTGTGTGTGTGTGTGTGTGTAGCAGCAGTGTGTGTGTGTGTGTAGCAGCAGTGTGTGTGTGTGTGTAGCAGCAGTGTGTGTGTGTGTAGCAGCAGTGTGTGTGTCTGATCAGCTGGGTTACTGACAGACATAAAGTTAAAACATTTTAAATATGACACATTTTCAAGGTGTCCATGTGTGTGATCAGATTATTAATGTCTTATAAATACAATGTAACAGCATAATAAATCTGTAATGATAAAGCCAATGGAACTGTAAACAGATGGTAACCATAGCAACCCT
>JAZGTI010015672.1:0-13258 GCA_036877585.1 Botia kubotai
TGCAGTGTGTGTTCACTCCTCACCAGTGATGGGTTAAATGCAGAGGTCACATTTCGGGTATGGGTTACCATATCTGACAAATAGGTCACTTTCATGGTTTGTAGATGTCAAGCAAACTTGAATACGCTGGCCCTGATAACGTGCGAATTGTTATTCCCAGAATAACAGACTCACGGATGCAGTTAGCTGTTATAGTATAAGCACGCAATATATGAACATGTAATCAAAATAATCAGTTCATTAACTTATGAATATGCCTTACATATAACATATGTAAATGTAAATTTAGCTTATATATATATTTTCGTTTATAAAGCTCGACTGCATTTATATGGATGTTCTGATGAAAACCTTTAATAAATAGAAAGCAGACTCACCACTGTGACAGGCGAGACCATCTTTGTCTAACGATCGTTTCTGGCTTTGCTTTGCCAGTGAAGCGATGAAGGGATAAATCTTCGTTAGACGAACACACAGAGGATTTGAGTTTCCTTTGTATGTGAGATTTGTTTTTGTCTTGTGTTTGGGACATGTCATCATCAGTGGGAGGAGAGAAATCAGCTGTAATGTGGGTTGAGAATTGTGACGTCTTGCAATCTTTATCCAATCACAATGCGGGAAACTGATTACATTACGGCGAGCCTCAGCAAATGTGGAGGTGCTGGAAGGATTTACCTGCAAGATTTACATGTAACACATTTATTAGCGTCTGCGAATTTCTGAATGACTCATTTCTTTTATTCAATGAATCTTTCATTATCGACAGACGACCAAACTGTGTATTGCCACCTTGTGGCAGATTTTAAAGAAATTATTGCGCTACGGCTTAATAAATTCTAACTTTAAAATGTACCAACTCAGGAGTTAGCATTCACTTTAAAAATGTCACTAGAATGTTACCTTGTGTGTAAAGTGTATATTGCTGTCAATAATGTATATGTTGTCGATATTTAAAATGAAAAAGGTATTACATCACCTTATTTAATGTTTGTATTTGGCTCGTATATACTTTATGTTAAGTGACCATCATTTATCAATATGATAGAAACGATAAAAAACACGTGCCAAATACCACCGGAAGTGACGCATTTTTTGAACCGGATGACGTGGGTTTGGTTATTAGTTCTAGAAAACACATTTTAAAGGATGATTTTATTGTTCGCTGTATTTGTAATATTCTTTTCTGTTTAATATCATTTGACGACACTTTAGGATAACTAATATAGTATTTCTAAACAAACTGTAAAAGATCTTTAATATATTTGAGAAATCCATAGTTATTTATGGGTTTAAAAATGTACAACAGCTGATCCTATATGACGAACAGAAGCTAGATGATTTAATCGACGGGAGTTCCGTCTTCTCTTGCCAGTAAGAAGTAATTTGGCTATAATTAAAGTATTTAAAGAGATTAGAGTTTATCGAGTGGGAAAGTGCTAGCTATTGCTGAGTGAGTATTGGGCAGCGTAAGCCATCATTATGGATTTCAATAACGTGCTGTCCATCGCCTCCGAAAATCAAGGGCTTAGCAGCATACCGGTGAGTACACAATGATACAATGAATGTAAAAATAATATAACATCATTAAGCTTTTTTAATTTTATTTATATAGCGCTTTTTACAATGTTACATTGCTTCAAAGTAGCTTTACATAGAGAAACAAAAAAAATAATAAAAACACAGAACAAATGTCGGACATGTTAATGGTATTATTGCAAATAATATGTGTGGGATGTAAAAGACTAATTAGGTTTATAGTATGTTTACGAATAAAGGGTTGACTGAACCGATAAAACCACAAAATTGTTGAGCAAGATATGCGTTCCAGCTTACATAGGGATGGCATATAATAGACAACATCTTATGGGATAGGAGTATAAGGGATTTGCAATAGTACCATGAACTACATAACATGCAAAAGTAGCATACATACATATATACATATGTAAATTAGACGTTTACAATTTACAAAGCCTTAGGGTAAGTTAGACGTCAGCAGTCTCCCAGCAAGCAAGCCAGTTTTAGATACGAACAGAGTTGATGTCGATGAGTAGTAGTAGTAGTAGTAGTAGTAGTAGTGGTAGTGGTAGTAGTAGAGCTTTAATGTCATTCCGCTACATGTGTGGACATACAGTGGAACGAAATGTCGTGTCTCACAGGACCACGGTGCTACATAAATATAAGCCTAAACAATAAACTATAACAATAAACAATAAACTAATTGTTTATAGTTGATTATTGATGGAAAACTGATATTTGATTATATGTCTGGCACTTAGAGATCAGGGCAACCAAATCCGATGAGGCATAATATTACTAATTGCAGCCATAACATCACACTGCTGTGACTAAGCAGGGAACAAAATAAAGCTAAAAGTTGTCATGTAAATAATGGTAGGTTTACTAAATATTTAACATTTTATACCCATTTAATATACATTAAATATTAATAAACATTTAATATTCACAATATGGGAGGCCAAGCAAGATGGGAGGTGGTGTTTCTGGGAGGCCACTAAGCAGCATGGGTTCAGGGCCTGGAAGACCACAGTGTACTGTTGTTTCAGAGACTATTTCCTCAAAAAACATTACACCAAGACCTGGAATGGCACAGAGGCCTCCAGGACATGATTGGCCCCACAGGCCACAGAATTTTGGACGGACTTCCCGGTAAGAGATAGAAGAAGAACCTCTTAATGTGTTTTACAAAAATATGAATTTTAATGTTTTTGATAACGATTACATCATAGGTCTGAGTGAAAAAGGCATTGCAGAAGTATCCAGGTTAAAACATTAATATTCAATCCTTAAACAAGACTAACTTTTGCACAATACCTGAAAGTTTAATAGGCAGGGATTTTTATGTAAATAATGATGTAAATGTTAGTGAAGTTTTTTTGGTGTGTTCACACCTCAGTAACAATTTTAGTTCTAGAAATGCCTTTTAGAAAACAAAATCAGGTCCTACTGCAAAGTATGGTCTAACCCAACACAACAGGAACTTTTAGTGATGTAGGTGTTTGCTGACTGGCTGAACACTGGGACAGTATTTCAAATTCAAATTTTATTTGTCACATACAAGATCATACACAGTACGACATGCAGTGAAATGCTTTATACGACTGTATTACAGAAAGAAAGTAAAAATGTAAAGTAAAGATTTTGTAAAAATTTAAATATTTAAAGTGTATACAATGTATATGTATATAAATATATATGTAAAGATGTATATGTGTAGAAAAAAATACAAGTACAGGTAGTGCAAATTTGCATGTGCAATATTGGCTGAGGTAGAGTGATTGTGTTGTGTGAGGGTATGTCCAGAAAGTCTAGATCCTAGGTGTTCTGGTTGAGGGCCCGAATGGCCTGCGTTTTCCTGACCGCAACAGAGAGAAGAGTTCATTGTTGGGATGGCTGAGGTCCTTCATAATCTTCCTGGCTTTGGTCCAGCACCGCTTACTGTATATAGTCTCCAGGTCAGGGAGCTCGGTGCGGATGGTGCGCTCGGCTGATCGCACCACCTTCTGAAGAGCTTGCCTGTCCTGTTTGGTGCTGTTTCCAAACCAGGCTGTGATGTTTCCCGTCAGGATGCTCTCAATGCATGTGTAGAATGTCTTTAGCACCTTTGAGGGCAGTTTAAAGTCCTTCAGCCGTCTAAGATGATAAAGATGCTGCTGGTCCTTCTTCATGTCAGGTCCCGCGTGATGTAAACACCTAGGTACCGGTGTTTTAAAGTGTTAAAAGACATAAATATACAAAAAGCTAACATTGATGGCTTTTACCTGTAACATTTTTTTTGTGGTGGTGTTCTTTTGTGGTATTGTGAGTCAATGACATGGCATCCTTTTTGCTCTTATTCACAACTTATGTTCCTGCATTCCATGTTCAATAGCATGAAACCCATAAGAGAGATTAAAAACACTGCTTTGATGACAGTGTCCTTCAGTTGTTTATGTCTTTAGAATGCTGTGCTATCAGCTGGCTTACATTACTTTAGAGTTCCTACAGCCTGGTGCGAATGCAACTGTGACCTATTCCTAGAACTACCCGATGTGAAAGCAGCAATTGTAAATGCATTACAAAAGATATTAAACCCAGAGCATTGGTTTTATGGCAATTAATGGGGTAATGAGAGTTAGGTGTTGTAGATACTGCTTGCATAAGCTTTCTCAGTGATTTGTTGAATGATCTTCAGAACTGGTCATCTTTCTGACAAACGTTATCTTTAACTTAAAATTAAGGATGAGATTAAGACAACAAAGAATGTGACAAATGCACATTTTCAGACATTGTCTTATAATAAATTCTGTTTTGTTTTGTTTTTTTGAAGGACCAACACTTCCCCCAATAACATCCAGCTACAAACGTAAGTATGAGGATGAAGACAACGAGTACGATTCTGAAATGGATGAGTTCATTGATGATGAAGAACAAGATCAAAATGAAATTTCAAAACATATCAGGGAAATCTTGGGCTATGACAGGACCAAGTTAGTTCATATTTGGTTTGTCTCATATCATACCATCTTATACTTACCATCCTAGCTATACAAGCATGATTAACCCAAGAATATGAATATGAATGCTGGTAGTTACACAAGCTCAGTTTAATCTAAATTTGCATTCCAAAGTGTTTGTGGAGCCACAATTCATAATGCAATGCAAGTGCATTCTTAGCATTTCTACTATTGGCACTATATAATAGACCTTTATTTGAACTTTTTTTGAATGTGAGCAAGTACTAGTCAAAATGTTTATTCAGTAGCTAACATAATATAGTGACACAGTTTAATGGCCTGGACATTTAATTGTCATTTTGTCTCACCTTGAATACTGAGGTTTGTTGTTCAGCAGGCATTGCGTTCGATTTAAAGGACTGTGTCTCTAGGCATAAAATATATGGGAAGTATTGTTTTTCAGTACATTAATAATGTTTCCTTAATTTGAACAGATATAAAGGTGAAAGTGACTATGCACTGAGGTTTATGGAAAGTAGTTGGAAAGACCAGCAAAAAGAAGCCAGGAGGTAAGCTGACAAATTCCACTTCATAATACTACCGGAAAAATAAACATTTTTGCAAAACAGATTTGGGTCATCATTACCATTACCAAATCATCCCACTGTCTGCCTCTTTCTGTGTATTTCTTGCGTTTGCCTTGGCCTGATTGTCTCATTAGCCTGCGACTGGCAGTGCTTAAGGACCAGGAAGAGGAAAGACGAGAACTTGAGATGATGAAACGCAAGAATGCCAAGAAGGGAAAAATCTGACATGTTTGTGTTTGACAGACTGAAATAAAATGCTTCTCTCCTTTTGCGCAGATGACCGGCGACCTTTCCGTTCGTTAATTATATCTTTTTCTCCACCTTAGTTTACGTCTCGACATCAAAGAAGATGAAGAGGACATGCGTATGGAAGAGGAGGAAATAAAGAGAAAACTAGCAATGAAAGCAAATCAAAAAAAGATTTAATTAAATTGACTGTGATCAGGCCTTATTTAAGCAGATGTGGATAAAGGGGTTCTGGTAGAACCGAGTGTAGAGAAAATAAGTTGCCTTCCTAGTGCCACAGACATTGTTACACTATTCATTTGAATGCCCAAACCATGGGAGCAAGTTGCACTATCAAAAGCCCATCTGTCAGAAAACATAATATATAAAAATAATATCTGAGAAACACAATGGCAATTTTTTGTATTGGCAGAAATGCTGAAAGTATATTAATGTGGATGCCTTAACATCTCAATCAACTGCTTTGAAATCCTGAATCAACTGCTTTGAAGTCCTGAATTAGGGAGACTTATTTTATGTAAATGTATGTATTATTTAATTGGTGAGAAGACAGAACTGCCATGTTTGCTTTTTTTGTGTGATTTGACAAACATTGTGTACTATTGTGTACTAATGTACTATTATCGTAGATGATGCTGTGCATTGTTAATTGGTGATATACTTTACCCTTTATTTTCTATTTTATAATTACTTTTAAAAGCATTTTTAAATTTAGATATTTAAAAATGTGTGTTCTCCCAGAAGATTACATTTTGTGCATTAGTGTGCTCTGAAATCCACAACGTTTTAACCTATTTTGTATTTATTTTAGAAGTTTAAACACTTGCCTAATGTCCTGAAAATGTATTGTAGATGCTTATCCAACTAATAATTATCTGGCAGTGTACTGGAGTTACTGTATAGGACTGAAAAATTAAATGAAAAAAACTGGAAATGGGAATTTAACCCTTTTTCGCTTTACGATTATGTGACATTTAAAATGCATCAACATGTTCATGATTGAGAGTAAATGCATCATAAAGTAATGTATATTCGATCAGAGGAATAGCTTTGAGGCCAAGGGGGAAAAATTCTTGATGTTGTTTTGTATGTGTTGTGTTCAACAACCAGAGACCTACTTTGTGTGCACCTATATATTTATTTTTTAAGTAGCTTTTACCAACATTGCACTCCCACATATTTCCTTGATGTCATCAGCAGGCTGGTTCATTTAAAATGCAACAGTTCTTACTGGGTGTTTGATCACTATACATTGAGTATGTGCAATCCCTGGGATCGAACCCATGACCTTGGCATTGTTAACGCCATGCTCTAACCACTGAGCTACAGGAAAGCTATGATGGTAGGAGGTTGCTAGGGTGTGGTCAGGAAGTTGCCAGGGCAATACCACATCTCTGCAATGTTCTAATGTTGAGATATGGCTTATTCATTTTATTACATGGTTTCTAGGGTACAGTAAATGGTTGCTAGGTTGTAGCTAGACAGTTCACAGGGTAAAACCAATAGACAGATGCGTGTGTTAATCAAAGAAGCCAACTCCCATGTCTGATTTTCTGGTGCTGTGATATAGCTAATTCATGTTGGTTGCTAGGGCTTGGCTGGACAGTTTTCATGGTAATAATTAAAGATTACTTGCCAGTCTAAGTCAAAAGAGACCTCCCACTTGTCTTTATGACATTCTGATGCCTCACCTTTTAAAATGGAAGTCAATAGTGTGGTTGTTAGGGTACCGTAACTGGTTGCCAGGGTGTGGCTATGAAGTTGTGATGTCACCATTTGTTGCTGCTTGTTAGACAGAGGGATATGAGCCCACCCGCAAGACTCTACAACATTCTGATACAGAGCTATAACGTTAAAAAATTTAGCCCAATGTTAAATCTATGGAACATCTTGCTGTTATCCAAATGTTAACAGCAAACTGCTATTACAAGACGAAATTTATGTGTGTGTGAACAGTCTAATTAAAGCGAAATTTTACACAGAAATTAACAGGCAACTAAGCAGAGAAGCATTAAATAAGCTATGTAAAATTTTAAAGAGGACCATCACATTTTCCCAATGTTTTGGTTGGCCCACATGTTCTATGACATGTGGATGACTAGTGAACTCCCACTATAAAACCCTCAAAACAGAGAATAATTAGCGTAGCTGCTGCTCATAATGGTTAGAGAATAACATTTTAAAAACAAGTAATGCGTTTCATTATAAGAATGCTTCGCTAAAAGTGTTTTTAATCTAGTTTTGAATTCCAAGAGGAGACTATTCCAAAGTTTAGGAGTTCTTTGTGAATCTAGGTACAACCAGACGTCCAGAGCATAAAGCTCAGATTCAGATTTTGTGAGAACAAAGCATGCATTGGCTTGTAACGAGATAAGTACATAAGTACTATTGAACAAAAGGGGTTAATCTCACAAAAACTGGAAATTTGACTGTTGAAAAAGTATGTAAAGCCTTTTATTTAGTAGCTTGTGGCACCTCCTTTTGCAGCCATTACTTCAACCAAACGTCTTCTGTAACCACTGACCAGTCTCTCACATCTGTCTTTGGGCTTTTTTTTGCCCACTCCTTCCTGCAGAACTTAGCCAGCTGAGAGAGGTCGGAAGGACCACAACATTTCTATTGGATTGAGATCTGGACTTTGACCAGGCCAATCAACAGTGTGAACCTTCTTTCTTTTAAGCCATTCCTTGGTGGATTTGCTTGAATGCTTAGGGTCGTTGTCTTTTTGCATTACCCATTTTTAGCCCAGCTTTAGCTCTGTGACTGATGGCAGGAGATTCTCTTCAAGAATTAGTTGATAGGTCTGAGAATTCAGTTCTCCCTGAATAACATGGTTGCCCTGGCCCGGAGGCAGAAAAGCAGCCTCAGACCATCACATTTCCACCACCATGCTTCACCAAGCTTGTTGGGAGGAGGTTCTTTTCCTGGAATTCAGTGTTAGCTTGTTTCCAAAAATGGTGGCTTTGATTAGGCCAAAATAAATCTATTTTGGATTCATCTGTCCAAAAAATGGACTTCAAAAAGGCCTCTGGTTTGTCCAAATGCTCTCTGGCAAAGTTGAAATGGGTAGCTTTGTTCTTTTTTGAGAGCAGAGGCTTCTTTCTAGCAATCCTCCCATAAATGTCATGTCCTTTTAATTTTCGATTTTTAAGATTGTAGATGCATGTACATTTAACCCAGAAGCTGCCAGAGAGGTCTGCAAATCTCAAGAGGTGATGTGTGGGTTGTCCTTTACCTCATTTATTAATTTTATGGTGCTTCTTGATGATAGTTTTGATGGGCGTCCACTTCTAGGCAGAGTTGTGGTCATGTTGAATGCCCTCCATTTGTAGATGATTTGTCTTACAGTGGATGGATGGAGTTGGAATCGTTTGGAGATGGTCTTATTGCCTTCCCCAGACTGATGGGCTGTCACCACCTTCTTCCTGATGTTCTCGGATATCTCCTTTCCTCTTGGCATTCTTTGACTCCTTGGCACTACAGTGGTTTGGTTGGTTTCCTCTCTCTTTTAATCAGTGTTACCTAAACACCCACACTAAGGATGTCTAATCGTATTGGTCTGCTTAACTGATTAATTAAGCACCCAAATGTGTTTCACCTGAATTGGTTACCCACTTGACTTTACCAATGCAGCTGGGGCTTCACTTACTTTTGCACATACAATAATTCAATCTTTCATGTAGTTTTTTTGGCTGTTTAAAAAATTCCCTCTAAACAAACATATGCAATTGATCAACATACATTTATGTTTATAAAATTTAATGTATAAAAATAAATTTTTTTAAACATTTAATTTATAAAAAGCAGGTGATGGTAAAATAAGAAAATCATGGTAAAACAACAGAAAACTGTTGTTTTAAGCAAACTTTCAAGCAGCACTGTATACATGCTCATATAAATATGGACCAAATTCTCTGAGGAATGTTTTTTCAACACGTTAGTTTTCTAACTGTCGCTAAACTGTTTCTTTAATGTATTTAAATTGAGCATTAAACATGAACCATGTTTTTAACTACATGGGGAACTCTTTGTTTACTCTTACAAATTTAGGTGACAGTTGAGTACATAAGTTTTCAACTCTTTTAACTTTTAATTTATAAGAATTATGGTTATATAAACATTTTATACCCAATTTATATAGGTTAGCGGTGTGCCTACTGGTTAAAGAGTCAGACTTGTAACCAGAATGTTGCCTGTTCAATTCCCTGTGGCATCAAGGAAACAAACTGAGGTTCCTTTGAGCTAGGTACTTACTCCCTATTGCATCCACAGTGCTGCCCACTGCTCTGGGCATGTGTTTATGGCTTGCAGTGGGTGTGTATGTTCACAACTCACTACTCCAATGTGTGTGCACTAACTGTATGGTTTAAATGCAGAGGAAAAATTCATGTATGGGTTGCCACACTCGGCCTGCACATCACTGTCCAACATCTGGTGTTGTGCAGTGTTTTAGAGCACACACTGGGGGCCAGCACAGCACTGCTTTTGTGCAGGAGTCTTGAACTATCAAAGGTTGACTATAGGAACAGTCTGAAAGGACTATTTAACTCTAATTTAAATTTTAAATCCTGTTTGTGACTGCACAATGTGTAATGTGACAGCCATAAATTTATAAATAAAGCTAAATTCTAAGCATATCTGCTCTCTGTTGGGCTTGCTCTTCCCTAAAGTTGTTGCCACATGTGCAGTGCACACACACATATTGACAACTTTTCAGTCCCCAGTCGCGAGTCACTGTCACATGACCAAAGTATTGTCAGCTTGTCCGGTTTCAAGGTTTATGTCCTGTTCATGTTTAGCTCAACAGACATGACAGAGGCACAGCAGAATTACAATCAAAATTAATCAGGATAAGCACAGTTACACAATAACACAAAATGTTTAAGAGCTCTTAGCTTTTATTGAACAGCAACACCTTTATTTATGGAGTGTTTTTGAGGACAATTTAAAAAAGCTATACAAAATGTTTGTGTTTTCTATTTGTGGGTGTAAAAGTTGTGACACAAATCAAATTCAGATGCAAATGTAAATTGTTTGCGTTTTTGTTTACACAAACACGCAATGTCTGCCAAATTTCAAATGAAAATGCAAAGTCTATTTGCAATTTCCCTGTGTCATTCCCTGTGTCTTACGCATTACAACCCTGTCATACTGTATTTAAATTGCAATAGCAATTATCCATTTGCGTCACATACTCTGCCTGTTAAACCTAAAAAGCAATCACAAATCTCGTTGCATTTGCGTTTACGATGCCTTGCACACAAACCTGTCAATCAGTGTCAGGGGTGGGACTATACTATCGGGTGTTTGTGTTGGAGAAAGATGTCACTCACAGTCAATGACATACAGAGGGAATGTCCGGGACAGACGATTGTGCTGAATACTAAAAACCTAAGGGTCCACTTAAGGCTGTCACTAAATATTTCCCCTTTAACTGCTTAAGTGTCCACTTAGGTTTTATGCGTTGCTACCAAGTCTTTAATAACAGTTTCACATTTCAACAGTCACACAACTGACTTAAAATACACAATGGCTGATTTTTATGTTAACTGAAGAGGAACACCGAGTGCATTTCATAGATCAAAATATACAGTCATAGCCAAAAATATTGGCACCCTTGCAATTCTGTCAGAAAATGCAACCCTTCCCTTAGAAAATTGTTGCAGTTGCAAATGTTTTGGTATTCACGTTTATTTTTTTGTTTGCATTGGAACAACACAAAAAAACAGGGAAGAAAAGTCAAATCTGATACAATTTGTTGTCTGATACTGTTGTACCCTGTGTCTGCAGATCAACATAAATTTGTTTGGAAGTTATCCCCCATTCTTTATCCACCATTCGGACAGTCTTTCATTGTAATTTTTCATTAATTTTGCTCTTCCGTCCGCGTCCAGGGATGTTAGCTACAGTGCCATGGGCTATAAACCTCTTGATGATATTGCACACAGTGGACACAAAAACATTAAGATCTCTGTAGATGGACTTGTAGCCTTGAGATTGTTCATGTTTTCCCACAATTTTTTCTCCCAAATCCACAGACAATTCTTTACACTTTTTGCTTTTCCCCATGCTCAGTGTGACACAACACAAAGGTTGAGTCAACCTTTCTCCATTTTAACTGGTTGCAATTACTATATAGCCCACACCTTTTACTTGCCACAGGTGTGTCTAAATACAAATTACAGGGCATCACATGCAATTATTTCTTACAATTTTGACAAGGTGTCAATCATTTTGTCCAGGGCATTTTGGGCGTTCTGTGTGAAATTGTATCAGATTTGACTTTTCTTCTCTGTTTTTTTTTGTGTTGTTCCAGTGCAAACAAAAAAATAAGCATGTAAATACCACAACATTAGCAATTTGAACAATTTTCGGAGAAGTTTTCTGACAGAATTGCAAGGGTGTCGATATTTTTGGCCACGACTGTATGTTCAATTTTATCAAGCCATTCATGCTACTTTTATGTTACAGAAATATCCAGGCAGTCACGTAATTCAGTTTAAATGAATACCAGTTTTCTGTGATTCCTTTTTATGGTGTTTAATTTATTTTCATTGTAACAGTGTCAATAATCTATGCTAATAATAGGTACTATTATTAGCATAGACTATTATTATTTGCACCCCAAATAAGTGCCCTATTTGGGGTGCAAATTTCTGTGCAATAGAATAAAAATGACACGCTGTCACTTTGCAGACAACACAATAGAGGAGAAAGGCAATTACTTGTGATTAATTTATATGTTCCTATTAGTGGTGTAAATGTTTATCATAGTTTTTGTGTCTGTGACATGAATAAACATACAATACAATGTGTTTATAAAGACAGTTTGAGTAGTTTTAGTAGTTGAGGAGTTTTGTAGCAACTGTAGCAACTGCTTCGCTGTTGCAGTTGTTTTACAGAATTTATCGCAAAATGCTCAAAACAAACTTAGGCAAGGGTGACAGTTAAGCTGTTTGTTGCAATGCTCGGCATTCAATAAAAACTGGCCACCAGGCTGGTCAAATTTAGCCATGAAACCTCCAACACTAAATTGGCCAGTGTTTCAGTTTCATTGTCCAACCCCTGTATATGTATGGTAACACTGTACAATCTGGTTTCATTAGATTTAGTCCATCTAGACCTTGATTAGCTAGTTCAGGTATGTTTAATTGGGTCTGGCTCTTGAGAGATGGGTCTGGCTGCAGACTTGCACTTGCACTCTCAGACTTGCGTGCACAGCATGCACGCTTAGACACCTGCGCTTCCTGCAAGTGACATCACTTGCAGGTGAAAACTCCACTCTCTGCGACGTCAATTGCAATCAACACAAATAAACTGGAAATGTGTTAGTACTAACAGCAGTAGTACTATAACCTTTTATTGCAGGTATGTTCCAAAAACAACGCAACAACAACTTTGACTTTCTTGATAGTCCTGTAAGAAAACAGTGTGCCTCTTGGCTGGACATAAACTGCAGTAGTACAAAGTGCAACATGATGTGCACTGTTGCACCGAGGGGTTTACAGAAACTAAAATGATAGGGTGCATCTGTAAAAACAGGAAAGAAACCAATGCGACCAATGAGATCTACAGGGGTTGGAAAATGATACTGAAATGCTTGGTTTTAGACCACAATAATTCATTATTATGGTGTATGGCCTCCTTCGCGGCCAATACAGCATCAATTCATCTTGGGAATGACAGATACAAGTCCTGCACAGTGGCCAGAGGGATTTTGAGCCATTCTTTTTGCAGAATAGTGGCCAGGGTCACTATGTGATGCTGGTGGAGGAAAACGTTTCCTGACTCACTCCTCCAAAACACCCCAAAGTGGCTCAATAATATTTAGATCTGGTGACTGTGCAGGCTATGGGAGATGGTCAACTTCACCTTCATGTTCATCAAACCACTCTGTCACCAGTCTTGCTGTGTGTATTGGTGCATTATCATCCTGATACACAGCACCGCCTTCAGGATACAATGTTT
>JAZGTI010015673.1:0-13257 GCA_036877585.1 Botia kubotai
CAGAGCCTTGAATCTGATGCGAGCAGCTATTGGCAGCCAGTGCAACTGGATGAACAGTGGCGTGACGTGTGCTCTTTTAGGCTCGTTAAAGACCATTCTAGCTGCTGCATTCTGAATCAACTGCAGGGGCTTGATAAAACAAGCCGGAAGTCCTGCGAGGAGAGCATTGCAGTAGTCCAGTCTGGAGAGCACCAGAGCCTGAACGAGAAGTTGTGCTGCGTGATTCGATAGGAAGGGTCTGACCTTCCTGATATTGTAGAGGGCGAATCTGCAGGAACGAGCGGTTTTGGAGATGTGGTCAGAGAAGCTCAGTTGATCGTCGATCGTCACTCCAAGGCTTTTGACCGTCTTGGATGGAGAGATGGTTGATCCGTCAATCTAAAGTGAGAAGTTGTGACGAAGAGATGGGTTGAGTGGAACCATAAGCATTCACCCTCATCTCCCAAGCAAGCCTGTTTGGCAACACCGTGAAGAACTTTGCACAGAAGACTGAGGCCATTAAACACATTCTGCCTCACTATTACCTATCTACTTATAGGTCAGAAAGGCCTGTGTGTTTCTTGCCAGAACCGTCTTCCTGTGGCTCCATGGAGTCTGAGGTGAGTCGGCCCAGAAGATCATCACGCAGGAGGATTGCACCACTGTGACACCAATAAGAACCCTTTGAGATCTTTGAAGTGTCCCTGAGATGGGTGACCCAGGAAGGGAGTCATTCTGCTTGACTTCCTGCGATGGGACGGGGCCTTCTCTGCTCCCACCGTCGTGAACTGGTAGCCAACTTCTCACAAAAGGAGCAATTTCTTTTGTTTGTGGCCCTTTGCATGGCCTGCTGGCAGTGGCACTGAAGCAGGTAAGTACAGGAAGCACTTCTGGTTTGCTGAACAACCTAATAAAAAGCTGTGCACTGTTCATTCCTGACACATTGAAGCAGGTCATTCCCTTGGTGCCCGTAACATAGTTCTTTGAAGTGTGGAACTCTCCAACCCATCATGGTGGCTCATTAGGATGATTTATTTTGACTACTCAACCCAGTTTGCAGCCCTATTGCTAAGTGCCATTCCCTACAGTTTAAAGAAAGTTACCTTATGTTTGAAGCTGGAAGGTTACAAAAAGCTAAGTACTCACTACGAGGCAGGCAGCAGCTTGCCGTGCACATTGCACCTAATTTCACAGCGCAGATCAGCTACTGTGGTGCTTTGTATAAAGACACCTAGTGTTTTTTATTGAAAAAATGTTGAGTAACTGACAGAAAGGAAATGTTTCAGGTACATATGTAACGCTTGTTCCCTGATGGAGGGAATGAGATGTGTCCCTCTTGCCACCACGCTCAACTGATCTCCTGAGAGTCATGACACCACTTTCAGATCCTTAGTACAAAAAAGTGGTGCAGGCCAACTGCATTATATACTGAGATATGCGGGAGGAAACGGCATGCAAATTCCACATAAAATTTTTTCATTGGCCTTTTTTTTTTATAAAAGTCAGACTCTAAAAGTCAAGAATTTTTTCTCTGATTCTGTGGCTGATGCAATTCCAATTCACCAATTCACATGAAAATTGTTCTTCCATTTTGAGTTTTGCAAAAAATCTTCTTTTTCAAACTCTTCCTACAGCGTTTGTCCAATTTGCACAAAATATGGCATGTAGCATCTAGAAACCCCCCTGACAAAAATGTATGTATATTTTGTCTATACTGTTCTAATTTACTGCATTAATGGATTTGAGTCTGTATCATGGCAACGCTTTGGTGTATTGACACAAAATGTGGTACATGTCTTCACAGGAATGACCTGAGGGTGCATGCACAGTTTCATGCACAGCATCACCTACTGGTCCAGAAATATGAAAAATGGCTAATTTTGCTTATAACTTTAAAATACCTTGGTGTGTAATTATGTGAGCAGTCTCTTAAGATTCCTTAAGGCATGCTGAGTAAAATAATACCTGATTTTCTACGGTCTGCCATTTTTTCTGCCTTCTTTATTTAGATTATCTGGCTCATGCCTAGTACTAGATACCAAATTTGTCATAGTCAGTGCTACTTGCTGTTGGCCATTTTGGATTATATTGAAAACTTTTTCAAACTACAGCGTTTGTCCAAGATTCTACCAATAGTCTTGAGAAGAAGTTATGAAATTCATGTCAATATCCCTTACCTCTGTCATATAACACATCTACGAATTTTATGGTAAGTACATAAAATATGGGACTGTATCTTTGCCATGCTGTGGTGTATTGACTTTTTTTGTGTTATCACAGGCATGTCCTGACTGAGCGTAAACAGTTTTGTCACAACACCAACTACTGGTCCAGAGATATAAAAAATTATTTTTATTTTTAATGTTTGATAACTTTGGTCTAAAATCTTGAATGTGGTCTCCTTAGATTCCTTCAGACATGCAGTGTCAAACGATATCTGATGTTCCATGGTTGGCCATTTTGGGAATCAACCATTTTAAATTTTGTTGTAAAATGCAGTATTCAACAAAAGCAACTGGGTATCATTACAAAACTCAGTGTGGTTTATTATCCCTATAGTCTGAGATGACCTGCAAAATATGGGGCCAAGACCACCTAGTGGTCATAAGATATACCAAAGGAGCCAAAACTCCAATAAGTTTTGGTTCCTTGCCACTGTCACCATCCTGGCTTGCTTGCTGGAAGACTGCTGACGTTTAACTTAGCTTAGGATTTTGTAAACTACTGTAAACTGTTAATGCATCTAGCAAAATAATATATACTTACAGTCCTAAAGTCTCTACTCTTTGTCTCCAATTCTATTTCACTTTCTTTCATTGTGTAATTTTTAGGCATTTGTATTATGTATATTTTGTGTATGTATGCTTAATATGATCTTGTGACCTATCATCTATCATGCTAATTGACAAAACATCTTAAGTCTCAAATGTACATGCAGTTTTAGTAGGCAGAATACATTACCCTTTCATAGACCACTGAGAGTGCATTTCTAATGCACGGCCATTTATTCAAAAGGTCCAAATGTTATTTTTTGTGTAGTTTCATCGGTTCAATCAACTCTAGTTTCCCTAATTAGTTTTATTAATATACATCTCACATATATTTTTTTGCAATAATACCCTGTATTCTGTTTGACATTGTTTCTGCATTTTAGTTTTTGTTTTAAGTAAAACTGTTTGAAGCAATGTAACATTGTAAAGCGCTATATAAATAAAGTTGAACTGAATATAACAAAATGTATGGAAATGCTTATAACATGTGACTAAAATACAGGTAAACAATAGTAACGTGGGCAAGGTGTTACGAACACAGTAGTGTTTGCGGGGCAAAAACGAGGAGCGCGACGCTGGAACTAGATAACAAAGTATATTTTAATAAATGGAAAACAAAGACAAACAAACACTAACCCTAAAGTTGATGTGGGTACAACAAATTCTGCAGCAGCGTGACACAAAGATAATCCAAAACACTAGAACAAGAGCAATCCAAGGTAAACGAGATCAGGGCAACATACAACAATAACCGAAAACCTAAACATAGAAACAGGGAACTTAAATAGTAAACTAATCAAAGGTGAACAGGTGATGATCATTACAAACAGGAAGTGCATGAAGACTATAATAAGAGTCCGGACTCCTAACACAAGGCAAAAACATCAACAATATCCCGGCAAGGGTCGAGACAGGTGGCATACAATCATAAACGAGAGAGAGTAATCAAAGGTCAAGAGGCAGGCAGCAAACAGGCAGTAAACGATAGACAGTCCAAATCAAACACAGAAAATCAAACAGGAATAAACGCTCAGAAATGTATGCAATGCAAAACAAGACTTTGCACTGAAGATCTGTAGAGACCGGGTTATATAGGGTTTGGTTAATTGTCCACGGGTGATCCAAGGTGATGATTATTTCTGGGAAGGGTGCATGATGGGAATTGTAGTCATGAAGGTTGAATCAGTATTTGGGTGAAGGATCCCTCTGCTGGCACGGAAGAGGCGGAACCGGAGTTCCCTCTGTTACAAAGTCCCCTCCCCGCGAGCGGCTCCTGATGCGAAGAAGCCTTCGATGGCGGGGTCTACCGCGAGGTTGAGGGGCCAGTTTCTCTGGATGCGCTTGGTGGAACACTACAATGAGAGTGGGATCCAGGACATCCCCAGAATTAAACCTTGACCGCTCCTCTGGACCGCACCCCTCCCAATCAACCAGATACTGGATATGGCTGCCCCAGCATCTAGAATAGAGCAACTCATGAACCTGATAGGCCTCCTCGCTGTCTACCACTATGGGAGGGGTTAGCTCACTGGAGGTTCCCTCTGATTTGCTTCTTAGTTCGCCAACAGGTTTTAGCAGTGACACATGGAAAGTAGGAGAAATGTTGTAATTAGTGGGAAGCTTAAGACAGTAAGAGACTGTAGAAATTTGTCGTAAAATTTGAAAAGGACCTACGTACCTTGGGTTGAGTTTTTACAATGAGACCTGAGCCGGAGATCACGAGTGGATAACCAAACCCACTGGCCTGGTCTGTAGTCCGGAGCTTGGCGTCTGTGATGGTTTGCATTGAGGGTCTAGCGATGAACAGCATGAAGGAGATGAGTATGAGCCTGGTTCCAGACCTTCTCACAAAAGTGGAGCCATTCTGTGATGGCGGGAAGCTCTGTTGGTTCTCCAGACCACGGGAACAGAAGAGGTTGGAATCCCAAAACACATTTGAAAGGTGTCATACCCGTGGCTGGTTTAACTACAGAGTTCTAAGCATACTCGGCCCACATAATGAATTTGCTCAGGACACTGTCTTCGTGAGCAATATGATCTTAAAAAGCGAGTGATCTCCTGATTCAAGCGCTCTGTTTGTCCATTAGATTGCGGATAATAGCCTGATGTAAGGCTTATGTTAACCCTCAGATGCTTAAGAAACGCAGACCAAACCCTAGAAGTAAATTGTGGTCCATGATCCGACACTATGTCTTCAGGGAGACCGTAAAATCTAAACACAAAATTGCTTAGTGTTTCAGCGGTCTCTAAGGCAGTAGGTAACTTAGGAAGAGGAATTATGCGTCAGGCTTTCGAGAAGTGATCAATGACGGTCAGAATGGTTGTGTTCCCCTGAGAATTGGGCAGATCAGTGATAAAATCAATCGAGATATGAGACCAGGGACGGCGGGGGGTAGGTAATGGCTGTTGCAATCCTGCTGGAAGTTGCTTGGGTGACTTAGAGATTTGGCAAATGGAACAGTTCTGTACATAACAGATGGTGTCCGTGGATAGAGAAGGCTACCAATAGTGTTTTTTTATTAATTGCAAAGTGGCCGTGATTCCGGGATGACCAGAGCTAGTGGCTTCATGGACCTGAGTTAGTAGGCTCTTTCTTACTGCTTCCGGGACAAAAATAAGGTTGGGTGGGCAATCTGGGGGTGGTGGTTTGAGCGTATTAGGGTGGTTAATCTTGGTTTGAATATCCCAATGGACTGAAGCTACTAAAAGTTTCTCAGGGATAACACATTCTGGGGGGCTCGGTGGGAGGGATTCTTCTGACTGACGAGATAAAGCATCTGCTTTGGCATTCTTAGACCAAAGTGACCAAAAAATTAAATCTCGTAAAAAAACAAGGTCCATCTTGCCTGTCTAGGGTTTAATCTTTTAGCTGAGTGTAGGTATTCCAAGTTTTTATGATCTGTGAGTACTGTAAAATGTTGACTAGTTCCCTCTAACCAAACTTAATGGCTAGAAGCTCACGATTTCCTACATTGTAGTTGCACTCAGTGGGTGATAATTTGCTTGAGAAAAAGGCACAAGGAAACATTTTAGGAGGACTACCCTGATGCTGAGATAAAATGGCGCCAATGCCCATATTAGAGGCATCATCTTCGACCACAAAAGGAAGGTCAGGATCGGGATGCTTGAGAAAGGGTGCTGACGTAAACTTAAACTTTAATTCAGAAAAGGCATGTTTTCGGCTTCTGGAGCCCACTTTAATTTGCCTGAAGAATGTTTCGTTAACAAAATAAGGGGTACTGCAATAGTACTGAAACCTTGAATGAATCTGCGCAAAACCTAAAAATTCGCAAAACCTAAAAAACGTTGAAGTTCCTTTACTGTTTTTGGACGAGGTCACTTAGTAACTGCCCTGACCTTTTTCTCGTCCATTGCTACCTCCTTATGGCTAATTACATAACCCAAAATGGAGGTACTGGTTCGGTGGAATTCACGTTTCTGTTCCTTCACATAGAGCTGATGCTGAATAAGGCAATTGAGTACGGCTTTGACATGTTGAATGTAAACATTTAAATTATTTGAAAAAATCTATTAACCATTTTTCTAGCATATCTCTGAATATATCGTTCATAAAGGACTGGAAAACTGCTGGATGTTTGCTAAACCAAAGGGCATAACCAAATACTCATAATGACCGTTCGTGGTGGAAAATGTGGTTTTCCCTTCGTCCCCGGCTTTAATGCGAATTAAATTATAAGCATTGCAGAGATCTAATTTGGTGAAGAATTTTGCTTGTCGTAATTGTTCTAAAGCTATGGGGATCAATGGAAGCGGATATCCTGTTCCTGTCTGACTTGCTCCAAGTGATTTGTGTTTGTGCCTCTGCTTAGCCTTGCTCTGACTCTCTTTTCTCACTATTTTCTTATCTCATTACTTTTGGTGTCTAAGTTATTAACGTAACTTGTTTGTGTATTGCTTACATCATATTGAATTAACTAGATACCGCTAGCTTTTGATTGTTATTCATTACAGATGACTCAGTTCGGTTAGCACCGCGCTAGCCAGTCAGCTGTTTTTTGTGTTTTCTGTGTTTACTGTCTATTTTGTCTTCATCCCCTGCGTTTTTCATCTGCCCGAGTTTATCAAACAACTGCAGTAAGTAGGAATAACTCGTAAAATATGGTGAGTCATGGCATATTCTCTTGTTATTGTAACATGAACTGTTTGCCACACGTTTAGTGTAACCGTCTCTCTCAGCGCTGAGGGTTTTACATGTGATAAATGTAGGGAAATAGTTAGGCTGACAGAGAAGATTTCAGAATTAGAGACACACATCCAGACTTTACTTGAGGATAGTAAGAGTGATAGGGCTTTAGACCAGACTCTGGATGCGACCAGGTCCATACATTGTTCGGTTCCGGTCGCAGGTCCGCCGCATAAGGGAAACTTTGTGACTGTGAGACGGCATAGCCGCAGGACAAAACACCGCTCTTTCGTTTCGATCACAGTTTCAAACAGGTTATCCCCACTCAGTGACGCACCCACTGAGACACCTGTTGAAAGTGCCCTAGTTATGGGAGATTCTATTGTACGGAATGTGAAAATAGAGGCACCAGCAACCATAGTCAAATGTTTACCGGGAGCCAGAGCGCCCAACATTAAAGCACATTTAAAAGCGCTGGCTAAAGCTAAACATAAATTCAGTAAGATTATTATACACATCGGCACAAATGATGTTCATCTCCGTCAGTTGGAGATCACTAAAGATAATATTAAAGAGGTGTGTGAACTTGCTAGTACAATGTCAGACACAGTAATATTCTCTGGCCCCCTCCCTGCTTATCGTGCTGACGAAATACATAGCAGACTGTCATCACTAAATGGCTGGATGTCTAAGTGGTGTTCACAGAACAATATAGGTTACATAGATAATTGTAAACATTTTTGGGGTAGACCTGACCTGTTGAAAAGAGATGGCCTCCAACCCTCTAGGCATGGTGCCGCTCGTTTATCTAGATATTTGGCATATAGTCTTACTAATACTACTTATATTTGACTAACTGGGGCCCAGGTCAGGAAGCACACAGACTGGCTTAACCAACTGTCACATAATTTTACACATAAAATCACCTAAATACTATAATATAGGGACTGTGTCTGTCCTCCGGCCTGGTAAATACAAAAAACCCTGTAAACAATTATATGGCAATTTAATCAATGTTAAACAAATAACAAAGGTACATAATAAAGACAAACAATTAATAATGTTTGGCTTGCTGAATATTAGAGCTCTCTCTACAAAAGCACTTTTTGTTAATGATATGATCACAGATCAAAACCTAGATGTGCTCTGCTTGACAGAAACATGGCTAAAACGGGATGATTACATTACATTAAATGAGTCAGTCCCCCAAAATTACTGTTATAAGCATGAGCCTTGTCCAAAAGGCAAAGAGGGAGGTGTTGCTGCAAAGGAATTTGCTGACTTTTTATCAGAAGTAGTACTAGCCACCGATCAAGTCTTAATTGTTGGTGATTTTAACATCCACATGGATAATGAAAAGGATGCATTGGGTTTGGCTTTCAAAGACATTTTGAACACTTGGTGTCTCACAACACGTGTCAGGACCAACTAATCGCCGTAATCATACTTTAGATTTGATCCTGTCTTATGGTATTAATGTTGATGACATCAATATTCTACAGCAGAGCAAAGACATTTCAGATCATTATATGGTGTCCTGTAAAATACATTTACCTATGGCTGCAAAATCACCTACTTGCTATAAATACAGTAGAACAATAAATTCTTCCACTAAAGATTATTTTATCAAAAACCTACATGCACTGTCTTTATTCCCTAACATAATGGATGATTTTGAAAACCTTGACAGTGCAACAGAAAATGTTAACTCCCTATTTTCTAGCACCTAGACATAGTTGCTTCAACACAAACACATCAGATAATGCATAACAACCAGCCCAAGGAGCAACTCCAGTCATTCTCTACTATAGACAGGGATGAACTGTCAAAAATAATCATAGCATCTAAATCATGTATGCTTGATCCTATACTTACCAGGCTGCTGAAAAAGATGCTGCCTCAAGTTATAGATCCTCTACATAGTATTATTAATAGATAATTGGTGTTGGGATATGTCCCAAAACCTTACAAACTGGCTGTTATCAGACCCCTTATTAAAGAATCACAGCTTAATCCCAGGAAACTAGTAAACTACAGACCCATCTCAAATTTACCTCTTATTTAAAAAAATACTGGAAAAGGTGGTGTCACAGATATGCTCTTTCCTGGAAAGAAATGTTATCTATGAGAATTTCCAGTTAGGATTCAGGCCATATCATAGTACAGAGACTGCTCTCATCAATGTAAAATTTTAAAAAAAATTTAAATGTAAAAGTTTTGGCTGCATTAATTAGGTAAACCGGAACCGGAAATACTTCCCACAAGAACAGATGTACTGGCTCCACACTAAATTTGTCTGTCTTTCATTCCCCAAGGTCCTGTAGTCAGCTGGATCCAAACTCTGAGACCAGATGGTGGGGGACTGGATGAAATGACCCTGAGACAGATCATCAGGATTTGAAAGACGTCTTTAGTAAACCTACCGTTATTTACATGACAACTTTTAGCTTTATTTTATTCCCTGCTTAGTCAAAGCATTGTGATGTTATGGCTGCAATTAGTAATATTATGCCTCGTCGGTTTTTGTTGGCACGATCTCTCAGTCACCGACATATTATCAAATATCAGTTTTCCATCAATAGTTAACTATAACTCATCAAAATCAACTCTGTTAGTATCTAAAACAGTTACAAATTGCAACCTTAATGTGCCAGAGGAGAACTGGCCCTCCTGGTCAAGCCTGGCTTCTCCCAATGTTTTTTTTCTCCATCTATACATCATTGGAGTTTTGGTTCCCTGCCACTGTTGCCCTGTTGGCTTGCTTGCTGGGAGACTGCTGACGTCTAACTTAACCTAGGGCTTTGTAAATTGTAAACGTCTAATATTTTATTGTATATATTTTACGTATGTATGTATGCTACTTTTGCATGTTATGTAGTTCATGGTACTATTGCAAATCCCTTATACCCCTGTCCCATAAGATTTTGTGTATTATTTGCCATCCCTATGTGAGCTGGAATGCATGTCTTGCTCAACAATTTTGTGGTTTTATTGGTTCAGTCAACCCTTTATTCGTAAATATACTATAAACCTAGTATACCTAATAAGTCTTTAACATCCCACACATATTATCTGCAATAATATAATTTACATGCCTGACATTTGTTCTGTGTTTTTATTATTATTCTTTGTTTCTCTATGTAAAGCTACTTTAAAGCAATGTAACATTGTTAGAAGCACTATATAAATAAAATTGAATTGAATATTGGAAATCGACAGTAACATTGTTTAGACCTCTGTAGTCAATGCAAGGGTGCAGATCTCCATCTTTCTTTTTAACAAAGAAAAACCCTGCTGCAGCGGGAGAATTGGAGGGTTGAATAAACCCCTTGTTCAATTGTTCCTCAATGTAAGACTTCATGGCGTCGGATTCGGGTTGTGAAAGAGGAAAAATTATACATTTGGGAGAGTGGCTCCATGCACGAGATCAATAGCGCAGTCAGTTGCTCTATGACGCGGTAATTGTAAAGCCTTACATTCACTAAACACTTCAGCCAAATCTGCGTTATTGGGGGGGTACAGCAGATTCACATGGATTTTGTTCTTTGATTACCTCAAAACAGCTACTCGAAGGAATAACTTGGGCTAAACAACACTGAAAACAGGTACTGCCCCATTTGGCCATCTCTCCAGGAAATAGTAGGATTGTGTGAGCGCAGCCATGGTAGACCTAGGATTATAGGATGAAGAGGGGAAGAGATAAGGAAAGACTGTATAGTCTCAGAATGTAATGCACCTATACATAACCAAATTTTTCTGGTTTGCTGTTGGACCTTCCCTAACCCCAGAGGTCTTCCATCTATCACCTCCATTGTCAAGGGGAAATCACAGTCGATTAATGGTACATTATTGATATAAGCGAAATAGTAATGTAGGCAAGGCAAAAATAACAACAATATCTAGGCAGGGGTCGAGACAGGCGGCATACAATCATAAACGCGAGAGAGTAATCCAAGGTCAAGAGGCAGGCAGCAAACAGGCAGTAAATTATAAACAGTCCGAATCAAACACAGATAATCAAACAGGAATAAACGTTTAGAAATGCAAAACAAGACTTTGCACTGAAGATCTGTAGAGACCGGGTTATATAGGGTTTGGTTAATTGTCCACAGATGATCCACGGTGATGATTATTTCTGGGAAGGGTGAATGATGGGAATTGTAGTCATGAAGGTTGAATCATTACTCGGGTGAAGGATCCCTCTGCTGGTGCGGAGGAGGTGGAACCGGAGTTCTCTCCATTACAGGCATTACAGTTCTATGATACCAAATTTTTCTTAGCCAATGCTACTTTCTGTCTGCCATTTTGAGTTATATTAAAACTTTTTAATATTAAAACTACTCTTTCAAACTCCTCTTACAACGCTTGTCCAATTTACATGAAACTTGGTGAGTAGCATCTAGAGACAGGACAAAAATTTATAGAATTCATGTTGATTCTTTGAATCGCTCGAATCACACGATGTCAATGAAGGTAACACCAAGCATTTAAAAATGAAATCAGGCTGTACCTTATAATAATTTTGTGTATTGACTTGAAACTTTGTAGATGTCATTGTCTAGATGGCGATGCGACAGTAATGCGCAGCGGCCGCTCCGGACACAAAATAGTGCTATTTGTTTGTTTTGACCGACCTCTAATGGCGCATGGACATCAGAGCTACCGGTGTTCGTGCATACAAGCGCCAGATACCCACAAAATGCAGAAACAACACTTGAGCTACTCTGCATGATAATCTGCTGGAGAAGCTAGGCGATCTCGGCTTGCTGCGGGGACCAGGCCTCCAGCCCTCAGCACCGCCTGATGCCGATGGCTGGGGGAGGGGACGTCGGCAAGCATGGCAAGAGGGCAGGGGTCCGCGCTAGGCTAAAAAACGAACGCTAGCCAGCTGGCTTTCCCATCAATCCTGCTCTCCAATGTCTGCTCCCTGGACAATAAATTGCATTACATCCGACTCCAGCAAACTACATGATGTGAGTTCAGAGACTGCTGCGTCTTTGTTTTCACAGAGCCATGGCTCAGCGACAGAGTTCTGGATGCACGGCTAGCTTTGTTCCGTGCCAACAAAAACACATCTCTGTGCAGTAAGACTCGTGGCGGTGGCTTGTGTGTTTACATCAACATGGAGTGGTGCAAGAACTCAGTGCTAGTCTCTAGTTACTGCTCATTGCTGGTGGAGTTTGTGACTGCTTTGTCTAACCATGGTCAATGTGAGAAAGACGCTACATAGAGTCAACCCGCGAAAGGCTACTGGTCCAGACAACATTCCTAGCAGGGTGCTCAGAGGATGTGCAGACCAGCTGGCAGATGTTTTCACAGACATTTTCAACACCTCCCTGAGCAGCACTGTGTGCTGACGTGCTTCAAGGCCACCACCATTGTCCCCATGCCAAAGAAGTCTCCAGTGTCCCGCCTTAATGACTACCGTCCTGTTGCACTCACCTGCAATTCGCTTACCACCCCAAGCGCTCAACAGATGCCGCCATCACCACCACCCTCCACATAGCCCTCACCCACCTGGACAATGAAGACACATATGTTCGAATGCTGTTCATTGACTTTAGTTCAGCATTCAACACAATCATTCCCCAGCCCCTGATTGGAAAGCTGAACCTGCTGCGCCTGAACACCTCACTCTGCAACTGGATCCTGGACTTCCTGACATGTTAATGGTATTATTGCAAATAATATGTGTGGGATGTATAAGACTAATTAGGTATACTAGGCCTATAGTATGTTTACGAACAAAGAGCTGACTAAACCGATAAAGCCACAAAATTGTTGAGCAAAATTTAAGCATTCCAGCTTACATAGGGATGGCATATAATAGACAACATCTTATGGGACAGGGCTATAAGGGATTTGCAATAGTACCATGAAATACACAACATGCAAAAGCAGCATACATACATACATACATACACCCTAGGCTAAGTTAGACGTCAGCAGTCTCCCAGCAAGCAAGCCAACAGGGTGACAGTGGCAAGGAACCAAACCTCCAATGATGTGTAGATGGAGAAAAATAACCTTGGGAGAAGCCAGGCTCAACCAGGAGGGCCAGTTCTCCTCTGGCACGTTAAACCTGCAATTTGTAACTGTTTTAGACACGTACAGAGATTATTGTGATGATTTATAGTTAATTACTGATGGAAAACTGATGGTTCCAACTATATTTGATAGTATGGCAGTGAGGCATAATGTTACTAATTGCAGCCATAACATCACACTGCTGTGCCTAAACAGGGAACAAAATAAGCTAAAAGTTTTTATGTATGTAACGGTAGGTTTACTAAAGAAGTCTATCAAATCCTGATGATCTGTCTCAGGGTCATTTCATCCAGTCCCCCACCATCTGGTCTCAGA
>JAZGTI010015674.1:0-13256 GCA_036877585.1 Botia kubotai
TTCACACAATTGAGGGAGTAGCTCTACGTTAGTGTGTACTTCCTCACACACCAGAGACCCGGGTTCAATACTCACCTCTGACAGACTCATCACATAGCTATATGTTAACTAAAAAGAATAATACATGTTTACAAAAATGAAAGAAAATTGGAAACAGAAAAAAGAACAAAGTCTGTCAAAATGTTTTATTAAACGTTTTATCTTAAAATCAATCAAACAAAAATGAATAAATAAAAACACCTCAAAACCTTTGGACTATATACATAGAAAATTCCCTCTGATCATTTCAGACACAGAACTTTACATGCAGTAATTGTATAACTGATCATATCTGCGGTCTATTGTTTTATTACAGATTAAATAGAAAGAGCGCGCATTTATGCGTTTATTACAAGCGGAGAAACTCGGCACTAGGATCCGGCGGAGAGCTACGCTTCTCTCTCTCTCTCTCTCTCTCTCTCTCTCCCAAGCCTGTTTTAAAGTCTCTGCCAGACTTCGGCTCATGCGCTACTTCCTGGATGGCGGAATGGAAAGCTTCCAGAGCCGCTCCAATTCTTCTCAGTGTGGAATACCGCTTCGCTAAGATCTCCCTCCTTTTCCACACACCAACCATCCACAGCTCCTCCGAAATGTTTCTCCTCCGGACTACAAGCTCAGCCGTTTGAAAGCGAGAGAGAAAAGAAAAAACTGTTTGCTTTGGCTTGGTCGAACTTAAGAAGAGAAATCTTTTCTCCGAAGGACTCACCAAAGGAGACTGCCGAGAAGTTATTTGCGCGCTAAAACGCATCTAGCGCGTTTGCACCGCCAGTTCGTGGGAGTTTTGTTCGTCGGGAGGATAACTCTGTCAACAGTTGCCTTATTTCCAGCTCTCCATGTATACGGTGTGACATGCGGAGGTTACTGCGACCGCGCTGCTGCTGCTGGTGGTGGATTCCGCCTCTGGTTTTCTCCTCGCTTGTGCTTCGGTGGGCACACGGTCATCCCGGTAAGTTGGATTTGAGGTGGGAAACGAGAATCATAATTTTTGCATGTTTCAGACCCCTCGATTTATCATCACAGATCTTATGACTGCACATGAAGACAGCAACGCGTGTTAATAGTTCAACAGTCTTGTGTAACAAGAAAGCAGTGATTCCTTTAAATGAAGAACGTTTAAAGATTTTTTCCCATTTGTAAGTCATTGAATTGCGGAGGTCTGACACGATCGCGAAGTATGACAGAATTGTAACACGCATTGTGGCGTCTGTTAATGTGACGGACACAATGTAGCAATTTTAACAAACGAACCGCTACTGTTATTTATAAGCGCGCGACAGAATCCCGTTATTTCTATGCAATAATTGTCATCATGATCAGCGATTATTGTAAGAAATCGGCTGATCGCTATCGTACGTAATCAGAAACTGAATGATAAAGATCGAGTGTTTAAGTTTTTCCTTTTGTTGTAGAAACTTGACGATATTTCATACTTTGACTTTTAAATCGCGATTTAGCCGCTTTTCCAAGGTGGAACGGCTGGTCTTACAAACGAGAAAGATCTGAAGTTATCACGATACACACGCGTGATATGTATACATGTGTTTCTCATCACAACAAAAAAGAAGAGTAGTTTAAAGGAAAAAGGAAAATGTTATTATGTGTTAACTGGTCATTGATCATTTAAACGCGATGTAGGATGAGTCAAGTTGGCATGATGCTGTAAATACGAATTCTCAGATTAGCCCCAAGCACGCTGTCAGTGCGTCTTAGAAAAGCGTGAGAATTTGATTTTAGGGGGCTGATGTTGTTTAAGAACGACTGATATGGTATGAATATTTGACGGAGTCTTGCTGTAAACGACCTTGAGTGTGACTGACAGGCAGGAGTCTTTCAGTCTCTCTGGTTTTGTTGTGATGACACACAGCATCCAAAAGAAGCTAAGATTCAAGGATGAACAAGCTATCTTCACTGTAGACTGATACACTCTATAACACCTATTTGCATGAGTGTTAATGGAGAGCTGGAGGCATATGAACTGTGATGCTATAGTGTGCGATCCTCTCAGATCAGATCATCATATCGGACATTATGAAAGCAAATCAGCTGCAGGTTTTCACCCTTCATTGTGTGTTTTAACCAAATTACTGTGTCTACACGAGGCAAAACTCCTAAGCAACTCTAAAGCAAACCATGACTGGTTGCTACAAGACAATAAATGCTATACTGTACTGAAGCCACATTCATAAATAATAAGATTAGCAGCTTTATATATCCATACAAATGAAAGATAACAGGCTATTGATTGGGTCTGTGCTTGCTATTAAGCTTAGTATTAAGCGCATATGTGTGTTCAAAGCTACTGTATGTTTAGGAAACCTTATAAAAATGCCAGAACGTGCCAGATATCATTTCATTTATTTGATTTCACGGTATATAAAATAATAATACATATCACAATGTAAATTTCTACTATAGCTGACCTACTTCTGGGAGACTTGATGGTTTTTGTGTAATCATATTGGCATCGTACTTTCCAGCTTTGTATATGAAAATGAGTTTTGTTGGTAGTCGATCAATGTCACAGGATTAACTCATTTTAAGATCGTACCCTACCCAAGCTCTCGCGGTTTCTTAGTGCACAGCGTATTGCACATCATATACCAGTCAACACGTACTTGAGATTTTTCTTTTTAAATCCTTACTAGTTTTCATCTCACATTCTATGTGATCCAAAACTCCAAGAACGGGGTGCTGAGGGACGTTGGGGCTATCGCCCGAGCGCATCGTTTTTGAATTCCAAACAGGCGGGAGATTTTATCAGGACTGTGATGAATGCCATAAATAACACATTGCCACCAAAGGCATATTCCTGACTAAAGGTTGTAGACATTAATGACAGTCTTTTGTGTCCATTTCTCTGTTTGCGTCTCATTCTCTCTCATCTGACAGCCGTGAGTCTGTATTAGCATGTTTCTGTGAGAGAAAGGTGCATGCTTTCCTGAGGACTTTGTTGTTGGAAGTGAGAGAGAAATGAAGTTATCGCAGAATAAAGGAGAAGTTTAACACATTCCCTTTTTGTCATCTGCCCTGCTTTCTTAGCTTTCTGACAGAAAAGGTTTTTTTTTTAAGCTCTGTGACATTTGTTCACTTATCCATGTCTGATAGACTTGTTCTTACCAGAATCACTGCCTTGAAAAGACAAGCAGACTTTGTAACCGCCGCCCAGCAACGGTGACATACAGCAATGCGCTGGAAAAAAGGAGAACAGTGCAACTTTATTTATTTTTGTCATGCCAGTGTGAAACAAGTGTCTGTTCACTTGAGCCTCCAATAATGGCCAGTTTGCTGATGGTGCAGTAGAAGCAGCTGATGAGAGGAAGAAAAAATTCACTCTGCGGGGCATCTGTCGGCCCCAGGCAATGCTCATCTCCCCACAGTCCGGTTGAACTAGTCGCTAGAGGGAAAGATGACTACCGCCAAAAAAATTGTAGCGCTCTTTGCACCTGATATTCTATAACCATTAAGAGAAATTGTTAAAAATGGCAAGCAGAAAATGATTTTACTTGCAGTTTCTGTATTTTAGACTACGCTGTTTAGATTAAAGCAGGACCGAAACGGAAAATAGCTTTTTTTGGCTGTTATTTTTCTCACCTGCCAAATTTAACCAAATGAATTAAAAGGCTTCACCCAAACGATGTGGAAAGTGCCAGCGATGACTAGAGAGGATTTCTAGGTGGTTATTTCTGTCGCATGACGAATAGCGTGCCACGCGCTGAAGAGCACAATGGTAATTTAAATCTCTTAAGAGGCCTCATACTTCCTGCCTTTTTGATTTCCTTTTATGTGGGCGAGGAGCCATTTCTCTGTCTAATAGAAAAGGATCATTTGCAAAATGTCCGTTTGGAAACGACGAGCACTTAGGACGGAGGGTTAGTCTCAGGAGTGAGATAGCCGGAGCTGACATTTGGGTTGGATTGGATGCACTGGCGTCCCCTGTAACAACATTATCATCATCATCATCTCTCTCCGCTCCAGCCGTTATCGGACCGGCTGGGTGACCAAAGCTGCCTTAATGTTCGCCAGGTCACTTTATCAGTCACAAAGCCTGTCATCATTGCCTGGCTCCACTAATAGATTGATTAAAAGATAGGGCTGTGGGGACAGTTAACTGTGCGGGATGCTGTCAGCTGCAGTGGGGTCATATTCCCATACGCCCAGTGTTTGTTAACAGCGTGTGCGCCCCGTGTATGCGTGCTGTATGTAGCATGCCTTAAGAACCTGCAGGAAAATGATAAAACGCCATTGCTCAGATAATGCGCCCTGTCCCACCTGTTTCAGCGTGTTAATTTCCACCTTAAATGTGCATAACAAACAAAAAAGAATTGTACTCAGACAGGATTCTAGTGTACTTGCGGCTTTTGTTTGATTTAGTGAAGCTTTTATTTATTCATTTGTTTTAAACTTTTATTTATGCATTTGTTTGGCTTTTATTCTTTTATGATTTATATAAGTGGTAGAGAGAACAGAAAACGACACCTGAACTTACATCACCTGCATGAGCATCAAAGCACAACGAGTCAGAGCGTGTAGGTTAACCGCTAGGCTACATCTTAGTTTTAAATTGATTTAATTAGTCCTGATTTGTTTTTGCGAAGCGATTCTGGAAATGTAAAAATCCTGCAGTCCTGCTCAACACCCTCACCTTCCAGAATGCTGACTGCACGCAATTAATGCGTTTCTATTGCCATGGTGGTGTATTGCATAAGAATTTAATTGCTTCTTCCCTCAGATTTTATTGTCTGTTCACCGAACAGACACGTTAAATAAAACAGCTGTTCTTCACATTACCTCACACAGTTTCTCCACGTCTCTTTTGTGCGAGTTGTTGTTAATAAATGTAGAACAGCGTAGGTACTCCGAATTGAAAGACTCACCCCCGTTTTCCTCAATAATCTTGTAGAAGGGAGACGTGCATGTAAGCGAGAGTGAGACTCTGTGCTGGTGCTGGTACATTCTCTGCTCATCTTCACTGGCAACCACAATTCTCTGTGTGTGCCAAGCGCTAAATGAAGTGGACGTTCATGAATCATGCTGGTGGATGCTGTCTTTAAAATAGATATAAATGCTTAATGAATTTCTAATGAAAATGAATTGCTGCTGTTGCAGAGTGTGGCAATAGCAATATCAACAGTGTGGGTTTAATTTCCAGGGGTAAAATATAGACCTGGAAAATGTAACAAGTCATTTATCTATGTAAAAAAGTAATACATCTATTTAAAGTGAACATTGTATATTAAAACATTATATATATAATGTCATATGTATAATCGCATAGTTTTGCTATGGAGAAAAAAACACATCTTGGATATGAGTAGAAATTAAATGTACTTTATCTAATCATCTCCAACCTACTATTTACCTATCAACCTACTATAGCGAAGTGCCTTTACTATGCAAAAAAAATCTAAATTTGATGGCTATATAATTTTTCCATCAATGTAATGCAGCCTATTTACATTTAAGTAAATCAGTTAAGAGCTTTAAATTCACCTTGTGGTAAATACTGGCTTTGTACAGACCTGGCAGCTAGATTGGTGCTCTGTGCAAACGCTTTTTATTTCCACAGCTTGAAATTTTGTTAAACATGCATTGGAAAGCATAAAATATTCAATAATAGTCACAGCAGCTCTCTGCTGTTGTCACTACTTTTTTTAAATTGAATTAGACTGATATGAATTAGGAAACTGTGATGACTTGCCTCATTGCAAGTTGGTGGTGGTTATAGACAAGGGACCAAAGCTGTGTACTTTGGCTGTGCTTTCTCTCAGATTCTCTTAATATTTGCTTTTGCCACTCTGTTATTGCGCTCTCTTTTTAACTCTCTCTACCAGACTGAAGGTTCTCAAAAGATTTTCATTTGGCACAGTGACGGGGGTTGGAACAGTTTGCCAGGAGACGAAAGAAACCTTTCAGCCTCTGAGAGACTTAAGCGCTAATTCTCCTTCCACATAACCCAGCCCCCTCCAGCGCCTCGTTCTCCTGCTTGCCCTGTACCCCTCTCTAAGGTCATAATTAGCAGAGTATGAAGTAACGAACGCAAAAGTCTCCCTATTAATAACGTATAACGGCTGCCGGCCCTCTCCAATTTAAATGCCAGTTTTTCATCCTCTTACCCACAATCCCCAAACTTGATGCAGTACGAACAGTCTTACAAAAGGACCAGCACGCATCAAAAATGAACTCTTTAATGCAGGCTGAGACCAGTGCCTATAGCATTAAAATAAAATGCTTGGAAACTAAAGCTGTGAAACGTGTTTGCTTTTCTTAGTATAAAAATGGGGTTTGGTGGGTGTTGCAAAACCCATCATGGACTGGATCTTTCACACCTGGACAGATGTTGTAGTCCAAGAGTATCTGAGACAACACTTTGACAATGTTTGATATGTGTTTTGCATCTTGGCCACTAGAGGGAGTATTTTGCGTGACTGGTTCTTACTTGTGCGTTTAAATCTAAATAAAATTATACATGCATGTTGCTTTTACGCAGTGCGGATCATGCCTTAATACCTTTACTCTAGCTTATGTGCCGCATTAATTCTGCGGTTTATCGAGCTGATCAATCAAGGCATTTGTGGAGTGCTAAACTTCATCCATCATCGTATCACTTTTCACAAGCCCACGAAATACTACTTAAATTAATTTTCCCCTTCAGACCCTCTTTAAGAATTCAAGACTTTTATTTTACTTGCTCCTGCACCTTGCAGTTCTTAAACAAAGGCAATGCTTTGCAATCTGCTCTCTGGGAATGGTTTTGTACCTTGATCAAATATTTACAAAGAGAACAAGAACTTGCAGCATTGATATGCTTCATTGTTGAGGGTATAGAACTTGATTATTGAGAGGCAGCTTGTGAAATTCACTGCAAAAACTGATCCTGAATGGCCCACAAGGAGAACCCTTATCTTGTTATCTGATATCAGTTTTTTGGTTTCTTTCAGAGGAGTAATGGCTGCAATTCAGGCTGGGTAAGCTGCTCTAGATGAGTGTAAATTGCCAATATCCTCTCATAACCTTTGATGGGCTGGCTGTCGTGGGTCTTGTTCCAAATGCCGTTCTTCATGTGGTCTTGTGGCATTTGCGCACATAAACAAGATCATAGGGTTTATCATTTGTCATTTTAGCTTTCAGAAAAGTGTTTCAAGCGACCCCTTTGTGGCCACTTTGTGCCTTTGGTTTTCCCCTCTTTGCAGAGCCCACTTTGTTGCTGACATCACTGCAGACTATTACCCATAAGCCTGTTTGGCCAGGTGTAGTCCCTGAGGAGCACCACAACAGCTGAGGGTACTATTTGGAACGGGGCCATGGACAAGCTTGCTTGTGATAGAAAAATAACCTTAATTTGGGTCGGGCAGCCACAGTTCAGCCTTGGCACATAATGATTCACCCTTTTGGGTGATGTTTGTGTGATGGGTGCTTGTCAGTCAGGAAACAGTAGCCTAATGGTTTTGTATGCCAGTTCATTCCCTTTGGTATGTCTAATTCTCTCCGCGCAATTTGTACCACAATCCCCCCGTAAAACAAAAATGGAGGAAAAAATAACCAGAAAAAGCCACAAAATGGAGTGAGGCTAACTATTAGACACCCTCCATATATCACATCAGCCCAGGAAATTGCAGCACCAAATTATTTGTTTGTGTGTGCACGCATTCTGTCTCTCAGAGGCCATATAAATTAGGTAATGCCGTGGCGTTTCTGAGAAGAACAGCGACGTATTCAGAATGCCCATTTTCACAGACACAATGCATTAGTGTTGCATTAGGGCCTCGACTGCAAGGGCCAGACCTGTTAGGACCCCTTGATATTTCCCCTGCTTCCACTGCAAAAGCAAAGAAGAGGAAAAATAACCACATACCAAGGAGCGTGATGTCAGTGAGCCAGTGTTAGGTCAGACTTGTGAGTCTTCTCATTAAATTTCTGCAGTGTAGTTGGTTTTTCCAGTTTAATGCTTGGGAGGATGCAGGACTCATCCACCGAGAGGGAGCAAGCGAGATGCAGTCTATGGACTGCGCCACGCTGCCCAATTTGTCTTACTTCTGTGGAAGCTGTTTAAAGTACAATGTTTTTTCTGGATTCTCTCCCTCTCTTCTCCAACTGGCAGGATTCCCAATTTCTTTCCAGCACTTTAGTTATCTGTACTGTCATCAGTCAGGGCTGTATCAAGTTTGCATTAAAAATGGTTTGTGATAACCTGGTGCTGTGCTGATTTATTCCGTTTGTAGGAGTCACTCAGGGTGTGTGTATTGGATTGAAGGAGCACATTATATACACACATGATGTGTCTGTATGACTGTTCCCATCTCGTGACTCCCATTGGAAAAATGTGATAATGTAATTGGCTTACTGATCTTGAGTTTTTATTCCAGCTATGCTGATACTAGATGGACGGCGCTCTGAATTTAAAGATATTATATATATATATATATTTGAATTTAAGAAATAAACTATGAATTAGGCAGTGTTAGCCCTAAATGAACATTGTTTAATCACTAGAGACACCTAGATTTGGTCTGAGGTAAATTAAGTAGTGAACACATAGTGTGAATTTATTTTCGTATTGATTGTGGTCATAATAGAGGCTAATAAGCTAAAGAGTTCACAGGACCATAATGAGCATGTTGTAGAAACCCTAAAAACAGTTCTGTTCATTTACACTGTCGTTATCAGTTGTAATTGCTTTCAAATGAAGCTTCTCTTTCTCTGCTTCTGTTCCCGTGATAAGCCTCAGTTCTGACTCACAGCTTCTGCAGTTTTTAATCATGTTACTGCTTAATTTAACTGTTTCTGTAAAGAAATGATAAAAGGTGTCACATTTCATTCTATTTCATGTAGGAATCATTTCCATTCCATTTTTATCACTTTACAAACGCATCTGGCTAAAAACTGCACTGTTTATGGAAATCTCCAATGCATTCCTGTGGGATGTTCTGTAAAGCTTATCTGAGTGCAAACGGGGCGGAGCTTACCGAAGCTTAAATTATTAGTTAGAAACGCTATACGTTATATCAGCATACACTTGTGTGCTAATGTGGCCCTAAGGTGCACCATGAAAATACATGATATACACACACCTGCAACTGTACATCAGTGGAATATTTTAGTCTGTATGTTTACAACGACGGGCCAGTATATTAGCCAAGTCAATTAATTAGCCTGATATATTGCCATTTCGAGATGCTCAAACTCGCATGATAAAATGCCTGCTGGGCCAAATACCCATTTAGTAAATATCGTGTAAAATAAGCCTTCATTTGAGCAATTTTGCTTGCGTATCTTTAGAAAATGTCTGTTAAAATATTGCTGCTGTCATAATTAGAAAGTTTAACATGATGCCTTAACCCAAGGTAAAATCGCTCTTTGCTGTTTTGTGGCTTATTGTTTAATACAAATTCAGTAGTGCAGGATCGGTTGTGCAGTTATAATGTGATGATAGCAGTGACAAACATGTAAATAAAGAGCAAGAATACTTGTCATCATCTGACATTAAATTTTTTCTTACTTTTGTGTGGCAGTATTAAAAACAGTCACTGCAAAGACAGAGTGAAGCCGACATTAAGCTCAAGCACAGTCTGCATGGCAGTACAGTACACAAGCATGAAATCAAACCCTTAAGTAGAAATTCTATTATTTTATTGGTGCTTCACAACTGTGATTGTCTTCACTGGCTGGATTGTGTTTTTGATGGTTTATTCTTCCTTGACTAGTGCTGATGGCTCAGTGCCGTGACTGTGGATTGGTTTCTTTGACCTATTGTGAGTACGCCTTCCCATGTTCCAGGGTCAGATCTGGCAAATACACGCGCATGTATGTTTGCGTGTTCTTAGCCGTTTCTCCTTCTGAATGCAAGATTTCATGACCAGCATGCTGAAGGTCTTTTACTCCCACAACCAGATGTCCGACAGATGGGTTTCTGCTCTCCTGCCCCTGGGAACGTTTGGATTCTCTGTACTGTGCATTCCATTTCTCATCTCTCTCTCTCTCTCTCTCTCTCTCTCTCTCTCGCTCAAGTACTTTATTGGCATGATTGTTTTGCATACAATATTGCCAAAGCATAAAAAATAAACAAAGCAAAAAGGAAATAAACAAATAAATGAGGTACCAGTGCTGTCATTATTAAAAGTAATATGGATAGAAAATAAAAAGAGATTAAATAATTACTAACAGATTAATCTATTAGTGATTAAATCAATTAGTCGACTATTTTTTTGTGTTATTCTCTTTATTTGGGTGCTTTAATGATGATCAATTTAGAGGTATTGCTTTACAGTCAGGGTTAAACCTTATTGACATCACAATGCGCTGTAGCGTGCTAACCAGCTAAGAGCAACTGTTGCACTGCGCCTACGCTGGACAAGAGCATTGCAACGCAAACCTGTATATTGCGAGCATGTGATCCTGCTGTGCTTGCAGCGTGGATGCAGCACGAGACTGTCAGCATGCTAACGGTCTCTCAATGCATCTTTAAATTCATCCTTTTTAAAGCACCACTGCAACAGCTGTCAAATGCACCTCCTTCAGCAGTATATTTTCTAGACAGTTATTGTCTGATATCAGCTCACCTGCTGTGAGCAATGTTCATTTCACTATGCAAAATCCATAGGTCTACTTTTGGAAGTAAAGAATTATAGTTTAGGTTATTTATTTGTTCAGTATCTAGCAGCAGTTACTCTATTGAAGGCTACTTAGCATCCATATATTGACTAAGAAATGCGTATGATCAGTGCCTAATACATAGAGAGTTTTATTAAAAGAATAGTTCACACAAAATTAAACTGCCATTGTTAAGGTGAATTTCTATGACTGTATATTCCTATATATACGTTCTCCATATTTATAAGTTAAATTCTGTCTGTTCTTCACTTAAAGCTATCAAATGAGTTCAGAAGACATGGAACATACCATTTAAGTGGTTTGGGCTAGTTTTATAATAGTTTAATGTGCTTTTTATTTTGAAAATATGACTGTTTACCCCTCAGACCCATTTTTTTATATACAAGAAGCATGCGGAAGGAGAAAGACACTTCCAGGAAGGGTTTGGCCCAGCTGATTCTCCATCCCTCATGTGGAGACAAGCACCAGTGTTCCACCTGAAACCTCTCTGGATTTACACTGCCAGTCCTGCCATCTTTCTTGCGTTAATCACCCCGGGCTCCGCTCGCCACTCACCGGAGGGGGCGATGGATGAGCCATCGGGGAAATGGAATGGAGAGTGGCCAGGCGTGACAGAGGAGATGAGGAGAAAGTAAAGGATAGGAGAGGAGAATAAAGTAAATGATAACACACACACACACACACACACACACACACACTTTGGCTTTAAATAACTGCCACCCGAGCGCTTGAACACTTGTCCGCCACCCGAACACTTGAAAAATGATGGCATGTGAAACGGGCATCTTAAATCTCCATCAGTGACTAGGGGTCTTAAAACAATCATTACCACCACTCTGTGATTTGCATGGACTCTTAGTGGTTAATGAGTTTTTTTTATGTCCAAAAGTGATGAGTTATATGTAAAGAGCAGGGTAGCCAGTGACTGATATTAGGATATTAAAAAATAATAAAAATAAACTATACTGCTAATTTTCAAGGCCTACGTTTTAGGCCGATATTAAATGAGGTTGTCAGTCAAATCTCAGCAGCACTGCATCGGTATTAATGTATTTAATACAATAATCATGGAGTAAAGATTATTGGTATTGGTAGCAATACAGTACAAATAGCCATACTATGCCCTACTATGTGTATACACAGTTGCTCACACTTGTTTAATTCAGCCATAGTTATCAGCCAGATGACCAGTTTGAAAATGAGGTAATGAGCAAACACTATTTTTAGCTGATGAAATGAGTAAAAATATATAAATAAATAAAATAAAAAAGCCTCTGGACTTGTTTTCATTTACATCTAAACCAAAGAACAGCCGTTGGTTTGAGCAAGCATGTTTTTTATCAAGCATATTTCATCCTCAGTGGAACCCTCGGGCAGAATTGATGTACAAGATCTCATTTCCTTGAGGATTGTCTATAAGTGGCAGCGAATGAACTTTTGTCGAAGGAAACGCAGATGTTGTTTTTCCGAATGAGACCACTTGATTAGCATTTGTTTCTGGATTTTATGAATAAATGCATTGGTAATGCTTCTGTATTTACCCTGGAATGATGCATTGAATTATTTAAAGTTCTGACCCACAGGCAAATCCATTTATTATGCTTTCACATTTTTTAATCATTGATAGGTTTTGGAAAGTGATTAGGGAATGACTGATTGCTAAATAAAACTAGCCATTAGCGAAAGCCAGGAGAATTCTATACATTCGTCTGATTGGATCTGACATTTTTTACAGAACATTCGTTCGTTATTTTTGTTTTATTTTGTTTACCAGATGCTCTGCGCCCAGAATTGTTTGTTTGGTGAGCGGCCAAAAAATGGCTTTTAGGCTGTGTCACTTTGAGGATTTCTGCTGCGACAGTATGTTGACAAGCATTCGGCGAACAGCCCAAAAAGAAAATCTAATTACCATTATACACGGCCAAAGTTCTGGCTAACAGATGACTGCAGGGCCTATTAGCGTAAATTATCGGAAACTGATAGCGACAGTTCTCTGGAATCTGGGCTTTCATTGGTCACGTAGACTCGGTCCTTGCCACAAGCATTCTTTCACACACTGTCTACATGCTATCTCTCTTTGACATTTCTCATGTAGTCATGAGATCTTTGTCTTTATTTTTATCCATGTGAAGGTTTAACTTTAGGATGTTACACGAGGAGATGTTAAAAAGAATGTCTGTTAAGCAGGATTTACGCTTTTGTTTTTGTTACACGGAAAGGATTGTCATTTATGCTAAAAAAGCACTATAAGAGAACAGAAGAATAGTTCGTGTGACGTGTGTTTAATAGTGTCATACTCTTCTAAAGACATTTGTTAAAAATAGACTGAAATTGAAGTTGTTTTACTCGTGACAGTAATGATTGGTCACATGACATGAGCAAATATCCTGTTTAGCATCAGTGATGTAAACACATCATTTTTTATTTGAAGACTAGTGGTAATAGGATTTAAGAGCCAGATGGAGCTGAAGATTTTTAGTAACAGCTTAAATTTCAGAAGCTGCATTTTAATAATTTCTGGGTGAACTATTCCTTTAAAAGGCTCTTGACTTTTAGCTGAGCATTAAAGAAAACCTCGTCCACTCTCCCTGCGGGCTGGTTTTCTGTTA
>JAZGTI010015675.1:0-13256 GCA_036877585.1 Botia kubotai
ATTATGTATAGACAGGACGGCTGTGGTTCCTGTCATGTTGTGTGTTTTACACTAGCAGTACTGAAGGTGCCTCTGCGTCCTCATCTGCTGCTTCAGCTCTCACACGTTTGTTGACAGTGAGGCTCATCAAAGCACATCAAAAGCATCGTGACCGTAAGCAGATTGGAGTCACAGAGGTGCTTCTGTAGGGTGTCGAGCGGCGCTCTGTGTTCGGGATTTAGAGGGATCACTCCCCCCGACAGTGTCACAGTAAACACACTAATCCACACGCTCATCTGTAGAGCTGCCGCCTGTGCACACTAATAAGAAATGCCACTGGACTATTAGTTAGTTAGTTAGTTAGTTGTTTACGGTCCAGGTTCTAAGTCACATGCCTCACCCGCCCACAAAAGAACGAGGCCGTTTGCTTTGAAAAGATACAGTGATGTCATGGAGGGTTTACGGGGCAGTTGAGGATGGTGAACAGTGTTGTAGGAACATCAGTCATTAGGAATGACGGGCAGATGAAAACTTCATCCAAATGACAGGTGGAAGATTATGATTGTAGACGGACGGATACAAAAATGGACTTGCAGGAAAGTTTGTAATATTACCTCATGACCCTTGTGAAACTACTGTACATATGTATGTGTATGTGTGTATGTAGGTGCATATGTATGTAAGATATATAATGAGCAACAGAAACATTTAATTATGGCATATCACGGGTATTCCTCAGTGTACACTTAACCCTATGAAAATGTGACTCTGCACACACCTTTTGTTCTGCAGACACTATACTTACACGTGTGTCTTTTAAGGAGTGGTGGACAATAAAGGTCGTGTGATTGCTTTAATCGTGGGTTATATATAAAAAAGACTTCAATCACAGGCCGTAATCACTAGTTTTCCCCTCACAGGTATAATAAGAATGGAGTGGACCTGAACCGGAATTTTCCAGATGTGTTTGAGGGGAATAATGTTCAGGAAAGGCAGAAGGAGGTGAGAGCTGTGATGGACTGGCTGAATAGAGAGACCTTCATCCTGTCAGCCAATCTGCACGGAGGCGCTGTGGTGGCCAGCTATCCCTATGACAACAGCAATGGTGGTCAGTCACATGATTTACTCAATGTAAATGCACAGATACCTAGTAGACGTGTTGGACGCCTAGTAGATGTAGATACCTACAGTAGTGTCCTTATAAGAATACTTCAAAAATACTTAAATATACACAACAAACACGAGAATTCAGTGGCTGGTTGAATTACCTGCTTAGATTAATCCGACAGGTTAGTCATCCCATTTTTTTCCAAAACTGGTCTTAAACGTTTTTATAAAAAGTCAGTTATATAAAGTTATATAAAATCCGGGGACTGATTAGCCCTAACTAACGGCTAGATGATCAAGACTAGTTCCTAAGACACCATCTTAGCTTAGCAGCTGTGTTTATGCAACTGGCTGCTGGAGTCCAGTTTGAAGTCCATCACACCAGACGGCTCTCACTGCTGGTGCGGGAAACATCTCGGATGCACAAGATTAACCGGAATGTAATTTGGTCTCATTCAGGAAGTGAACTACAAGGAGGTCAGAGTGTCTCCCCTGACAGGGATGTGTTTATTCACCTGGCTAAGACTTACTCCTTCAACCACACCGAAATGCATAAAGGAGACACCTGCTATGGCACTAATAACTTCATCAATGGCATAACTAATGGATATCAGTGGTATGCTTTACCAGGTAAAAGAGGAGTTAGTTGTCAAACCACCAAGACACACAGCTAACCATAAACATGACAATTACCAAAACATTACCACCATCATTGAAATCTGTTACACTAATTGACACTTATTCTGTTTAATTATTTTCAGTAAATCCTATTTAAATGGTATTAATATTAATGGTCATGGTGTATGGAGGTGTATGTGTGTATGTGTGTATGGATATCTAGCAGGGTGAGAGGGGCTGTAATTTCAAAATAGCTATTTGTAATGACTGATTACACGTAAGTTGGTTATGTAATTGTAAATTGAATTATTCCTGAATTAAATAGGGGTAGAAGTGATGGTGAAGTTTACTTCTCTCTCTCTCTTTGTCTCTTTCTCTATGTCTCTTTCTCTATGTGTCTCTCTCTTTCTCTATGTCTCTCTCTCTATGTCTCTCTCTCAGGGGGAATGCAGGACTATAACTATGTATATGCTCAGTGTTTAGAAATCACACTGGAAATCTCCTGCTGTAAGTTTCCTCTGGAGACTGAACTTCCTGCTCTATGGGAGGCCAACAGAGCTGCTCTGCTAGCTTACATGCAACAAGTTCATCTAGGTGAGTGTACACACATACACACGCACACAGAAATGTAGCACATTCACGCTGTACTACATTTACATTTATGAATGTAGCTGACATTTTTGCTGACAAGTATCTTGTGGGGCATACTAGCTAAACATTTGTGTACATTTAGATGTTTGTTACATGGTAATCAAACCCATTACCCAGATGTTGCTAGCATCATGAGCTACCAGTTAATGTCACTGACTGAATCTACACTCACTGAACTAACAAGCTAAACAAACATTTAAACAAACAAACATAGTTTCGACTAAAGTATCATTTTTTAACCAACACTTAATTGTTTGTAATTTACCCAGTGCTAAATATTTGGATACAGAAGCTTTTCTATCATTAGCACACATATGTGTAATAACTGTATACTGTTCCAGTCACAAATAAATTACACATGCAGACACTCAGCATCATCCCACCTCTGGTGATGTGATAGTCCCACAGCTGATTTATTGAAACAAAGCTCTTGTTATGGGCCCACACGTCTGTCCACACCCTGCATTGATACAGCTGTCCCTGTAACCCAATCACAGACAAAACAGCACGTCTGTGAGCCAAAATACACCCCACACCTGAACTCAACTCAACAGCACGACTGTGAGCCAAAATACACCCCACCCCACACCTGAACTCAAGCAGCAGGCGGAAAGACAAACCTTGGTTAACCAGCTGGAAATGACCAAAAGTCTTCAAAGTCCACTAAACTCATAGTTATTGTTTGTGTTAGTCGTGTATGGGGCTGTACGCTTTGAAGGTTGTGCGTATAAACGTGTCTTTTAGGTGTTGCAACTTTAATTCGTGTTTACATGTATAACTGACTCTATAATAGACAAGAAAACATTCCAGATGTTCCAAATGTAGATAAAACATATCACATCTAGTACCAGGAGAAAGAGAGCAGGTGTATTTTGTTATTTTAAACATACGTTCAGTAATTGCTTTTAACAGACTGATATGGTTGTGATGCTGTTGCTCTGGTCACGTAGGTAGTTCCATGAGCAGTAATAATGCGGGCTGCCTTTGGCCCAGCTGTCATTTTATGCACCATTTCAACTGATATGATCTTTTTGTGATTTATCAGTATGTTCACACGTATTTAAACTAGAGTGCTGCTTGCCACTTACTGTCACAATGCAAAAATTCTTCTTAATTCATTAAAGACTCACCATTGAGTCTCTGTGATACTCTGATGTCACGATCCGGCCCTGCAATGTAAATCTATAGTTAGAAAATATATAGTGTGCCTATTTTTAGTACAAATTGTGGGTGGATAGTTACAGCCCAAAGTTTACAGCTAGGCGTGAACGACAGAAATGCCTCATCAACAACAGTGGTAAAACTGGCTGAGTTTAAAAAACTTTAGGAAATAATTTCTACTGAAATGTGACACATAGCGTGGATCTTTTCACCAGATTTTCTCTTGTGTTGTGTGCAGGAGTAAAGGGGGTTGTGATGGACTCAAATGGAAACCCTGTCCAGAATGCCACAGTTGAAGTGGAAGGGAGAAGAAATCTTAGTCCATTCAAGACCGACCGAAATGGGGAATACTATAGACTGCTGCTGCCTGGCAACTACGCGTTTACTGTAAGATTGTGCCCCCTTGTGGTCAAGTGTGAAATTGCTCAAACAACAAGCACTAAATGGGTTAATTGCAAAACAGTTTCTATCAATCGGAGGTTAAAGGTTAAACATACCGAAGTTAATGTTACTAATCGGTTTTGAAAATAGCCTGAAAAAGACTAATGTGTCTTATTACAGAAAAAATGTTTCTGAAAACAATCACCTACCTTGCCTTCCATGTACATGTTGGTGACATTCCTTGTTGGTCACATCATGTGTTACAGTTATGAGGGAATTTAAGAATGTGAGTTGACGAGAGTTTATTTAGAAAATACAGATGGAATGCTGTAGGCAACATGTATTACTGGATTGTTTTCATTTCCCTGCAGGTAATGTGGCTTATTGACGGGAAATGTTTATTTTTATATAGCACTTTTCCGCGACTTAATATTGCTATACAACACCAAATATAAGAAAACAATGCTAGCACTAGACTGAGGTAAACAACTAATACTGAGAAAAAAAGTTTAATCAAAAAGGTACAATCTGTAACTTTTGCCTCTCTAACGCCATCTCTGTTTAAAACATAAAATTGCAGGATACTTTACACACTTTAAATTGCAAAAATTAACCCAAACTGACATTGCCTGGAAAATCGGTCCCGGCAGCTCAAATTATAAATTATTATTGTATTGCTTGCCAATAAAAATTTGTGTCTTTGGAGTTGAAGGGTTTAGCTGTTGGTGTTAAGAACAGTATGTCCACCATTTGCGTCAAGCTTGCATGGACTCCAGAACCTCATATTTTGTGCATGTTGTGTGTTTTTTCTAGCAAAATGATAATAAATGAGTCTGTATTGTCATTGTTAAACTCATGTTACTTGGTCCACAGGTGACATTCCCTGGACACCAGCCTCTCACAGAGAGCATTTCTGTGCCATACGGTCCAGACACATTCTCTGCCGTAACCCACAATTTCCTTCTTCAGAAGAGTGACTACAGTGCACTGGTAACACAACTGCCCCAGTCTAACGCCACCTCCACTAAGGGAACAACAGCGCCTCAAAAAATTCCAGGAAACAACAGCGTCAGTCTGCTGGCCAGCACACTCACTGTACTTAGCACATTCATCATCCAAAGACTGATGTTGTCCTGAGATCAGTCAACATTTCTGTGATAAGCTCTTCTTTGCCTTTCTTGCACAATCAAATATTGTTTTATTGACTGTAATATTTTGTACACCATTATGAGGTCATATCAACCATCATGCCGGTCTAACCTCACATGAGATGACAAGCACTACAGTTAAATGACTGTTCAGCTAACCGATTTGTTAACAGCCTGGCGACACTGGTGTCAGCCAACAGCATTATTCTTATAATATATAACATAAGTTATACGCAAAGTCTAAAATTAACACTTACTAAGCACTAAATGTGGGTCAAATTTGGCCTTGGCAAGTAAAACATATGCCAGTAATATAAGTAACTTTATAAAAGACTGCAGCATAATACATAATACAGTCACATTATAATGTATATAATAATAATAATACATAATGCCAGTGGTTTACAAAGACATACAGTCTTATTTATGATTTGTGACATCTCGCTCAGTCTGTTGAAATTAAAATCTTGGGTTGTGTATTTATATAATGAAAGTAAATGAATGCTGTCAGTAGTGAATGACTGGTGGCGCATGAAGATTATATAAATGGAAGGCAGTGTATATACATGTTATATAAATATGTATATATATATATATATATATATTTGTACACAGTCATATGTCGACATTTTTTTTCTCAGCTCTTGCAGGAACCTATTACCCTCAAATTGTGTTTTGTTTTTAAATGTTGAAGATGGTGCAGACGGTTGAATCAAATGACCTTCTAGAATAATGTAGAATAGTGTGCATCTGTTTGTTTTGTATATTAACAAAGTTTATCTGCAGTTGTGTAAATGTAAAAAACAAGAGTGAAAACAAGTCAGCCAAAAACGTTGGTGTGTTTTCTACCTCACTCAGCTGATCTCAGATCAGAAAGACTTCCAGTGCCTTCAATAAACCTGTCAGAAGCGTTTCATGATTTCATGTCTGATTTTTTAAACTCGTCAGATACTGTACACAGATTAAAAACACGTAAAAAAATAAATGTGCTAAAATTAATTTAATCTATAAATGCTTTTATATATAAAAAGTGGGTAAATGGATAGTCTTCTTTAGCTCTATAAATAGTTTTGTATTATTCACTGCATACAGATACTGTAAAACTGTAACACAGTAAGTACAATAATACTTAAGATATACATTTTCTTTCCTATAATATTTTTCCCAGAACATAACCTCATTCAGAGCACTGCTAAAAACAACAACTGCAAAACCAGAGTTTGCTCAAACTAAACTGGAACTTCTTGGGTTTGTATTTAGATCAGGATCATCATTTGATCACGTGGTTTTTGTTTTCCTGTACCACGTGTTATCTTTGGCCCCTCCTGCTTGTGTGGATTCCTGCCACGCCCTCTTGTTAGTTATTGTTTGGTTTCGATGCTTTGTGTTTTCTTATTAAAGAAATCTTATTAAAGTAAATTAAATTATCTTATACAATTACAATTCTTTGTGTGATCATTTTACTAGTTTCGTTGCTTAATTGTAATTGCTGAGTGCTGGTGTTGTAATTAAACACGTGTACACAACTCATTACACCTCTGTTAATTAGCTAATGAGCTGCAAAGCGGTCTGTGACTTGAACAGCTCTTATCACTTAAGCAGAGAAGGTGGTCGTTTTTTAAGAAACATTTTTTGTTATGCTGGTTGAAAGTCTCTTGATAACAATCACTTAGTGGTCTAAATATATTTAACTATACTTTCTACGCAAATGACGTATGACTTTATGCATTCTGTCCCCCAGTATCTTTTCATAGTCATTACGTTTTTGTGTTTAATTGTTTTGTGTCCGGGATGAATGAGGCAAGCAGAAATTGGTACAGTAAGTATTAATTCCCAGAGAAAAAGGTCTTTTATTTTGTAATGCAGTGAATATACTATACAGAGTATATTATTGGACGCTTCTGAATACTCAAAACTGTAACTAATAGTTTTCTCACTCCTCCATTTTTCAGCCTGTGACCCGAAAACCGATCGAAGTCTGCCTTGAATTTAACTGGTCTAATTGCCCCTCGAGGGGGAGGTGGGAGAGGAAACACCGCTTTATCTTAAGCGGAAGTGTTTGTTGACCCCGCCCCCCGTCGCTGGATCCTAAGGGGTGGAGCTAACACACGAGAACCGGAAGCAAGGAAAAGAAACGAGGACGCGCAAACGAGAATGATGAACGCCTCATGTAAGTCTGAGGAGTAGAGAGGTGTGAGTGTTCAGGGTCAGTCATCACTGTATTTCTCCCTAATCACTGGTTTGTGAAATGTGAGTTAGTGACTTAAAGTGTGATGATCAGCAGGACACTTGCCCTCCAGCACTGGAGTTTAGTTTTTGATCATTCCAGCCAGAAACATCTCCCGCAGTTATCTGAATATTTCAGCAGGTGTCAGTATTGCTCTTTCTTGGGATCCTTGACTCATCGACTGTAGATTTAAAAAGCTTTACTTTGTTTCACAATTAAGCAACCAAATCTTACAATAATGCGCAAAATAGAAGTAATAGAAATAAAATTCTCAGGACTGTACGTGTCCACATGGCTGATAGCTCTCATCATGTTTAAGCACAGCCATGGTTTCCTTTGTAAGGTTTTTGTATCACCCGGCAGCACCTACAGTAATTTGTTGCATAGCAACAATTTGCTGTATACCAGGGTCGAAATTGTTTAATGATGGATGGCATTTTATTGGGCTGTTTTTTTGTGCATTTCGGTAAGCAGCTGAATATTTTAATGGAATTGCTTGTGTAAAATCAAACGGCCTAAGGCAGAATTTATATAAGTGTTTTTCCTTCAGTTAAACTCACTGTTTTCACAGCTGTTGTGCAAACAGTGTTAATGTACTTCAGATCATAAAGCCAGAGGAAGTGTATGATCCTCTCTGCAGCTGTGGGTGTCAGAAGCTGCAGTTTGGATCATCTCTGTTCCAGATCTCATTTAAATGTGTTTATTATGTGCTGTTGATTTAAACTTCCTCTCTGCTGGAGCTCAAGCTAAACTTTATCTTCTTTAAACTGCAGCATCTGTTTGCAGTTCATTTTACATATCACAGCATTTGAAGTTTATGGTTAGCTTGTAATGTAAGAACAATGTTTGGTCTTAAGCTATTTTAAGCTGAGCTGCACTGAATGATGAAATCTATAGACTGTTATTCAGTGAGAGATGTTACAGGAAACGAGTGCAGGTGATGTTTTCTGAAATGCTAAACAATACTAATACAGTAACCTTGATTATTCATTTCTACGGTAACATGCTGCATTGTATATTTACTTCTGTTTATTAAGTTTTGAATTAAGACTTTAGTCTAAATGGACAGTAAGCAACTATATGAATTATTAGACCACAATAAATGGATTTGGAAACAGTTGCAGTGATGTCGTAACTAGAGCTAGCAGAGCAGAGGTGATTGTGTGTGAATGATGATTTCAGTATACACATTTTCCTCATATGTGGCTTCAGAAGACATTCAGAGCACCGTGTGTGTGTGGGCTGCTTTTGTTGTACTTGTGTTGGAAGCTTGACAGCTGCAGTTCCTGTTCGATGTCCTTTTGTATGAAAAGGAACGAGGTGAATGTTCAGGAAACATCTGCGTTTCTAAGGCCAGTAGCTTTGAGTTGAAATATTCTTGCTTTTTGATGTAGAATGGATGAGTTTTTTTATTCTAATGAATGGCTGCAGGGCACAATGGGGTGTTTAGTTATTGAACATAACAGCAAAAGTGGAATGAGTATGTGAAGCCTCTACCTTACATCAGAAAACAGAGTTATGAAGTTCAGTCAGAAGGGCTTGAACTGATAGGTCTTATTATTGTGTCATATCTATTGCTTTAGACTCTTAACTTTGCTGTTGGTGTAGAGCTGTTCTCATTGTTTTCGTTTGTTTGTAGGACTGCTGGAATGTTTACAGGTCTGTACAAAGCCATTTTTATGGCTTTCAGTTTAAGATTTTTAAATCACAAAAAAAGTCATTTTCAGCCAATTAAATGTCAGAGACTGCAGTTATGCTTGCTGTAAACATTGCCATAATGGTCATTTTATACTTTTACCTGAAAATCATAATTCAGACTGAAAAGCTTCAAATGAAAGTTTAATAAAGTTTTAGTAAAAACGTTTCAAATACAATTTCTCCAGCCTGAGCCGACAAGAATTCTATGTAAGACACTATGTTCACACTTTATTTTTATACAGAAAACACTTTTTACTGAAGCTTTTTTTGCTGAACGCTTAAGTATGAAACGCATGAAACACCGTCTGCTGAACCAGACCTCCTTTTCTCATTACACTGCCATAACCAACAAAACACAGACATGAAACATCGCTCACAATCTGCCTTTATATATTCTAATTACTTGTTCTGTGTAAAAATTGTACAATAATGTGAATCATGTACCAGAGACTGAAAATAAACTGCCAATTGTGTTTTCATTTGCATTTTGGCAAAGCCGAGTGTCGAAAGCTCATCAAGCCCAGTTTTTGTATGAAAGCAGGAATGATTGTTGCCAAAGATGCATTTGTGTGTCTGTTGAAATGAACAAGAATTGGTTGTGGATGGTCATTGTCATGCTGGAATCATGTGGTGGTTGATAAGAGTTTCCAGTCAGAGTAAAAGAGCTGCTGGTTTCATTCTGGTCAGGTTAACCTAGTGGAGTGAGTCTCTCTCGGTTAACTCGGACACTGCTATCATAATGTGTAAAGAAACACGAACTAAAGATTTATATAACTGTGTAAAATCAAAACAAGTTACTTTCAGGTATTTGCTTAACATTAATTACAAGTTTGAATTCTAAACGACTGCTGTAAGAACAAGCTACAAATGATCCACATTCTTTAGTAAGTAGCAGGAGATGCGGTAGTTGGCTCTGTTTGTGGCAAGCACACGGATGAATGAAGTTAAACTGACATTTCTTGCTGAATTTGACCAGACAGCTTAAATTATAAATCGTTATTATAAATTAAAAATTAAGTAAATTAAATAAATTAAAGGTTAAACACTGATCTGTTATGTGCTTATATGGATATAGGAACAAATCGGACATCTGGTCTGCAGAATGAGAAAATACTTTTACAGTGAGTAAATGATGAACCGATGCATTTATTACATTTATATAACGGAGATGTGCACGTGCGCACATGAGAAACTTGCCTGTGACTTTAAAAGACTTTCAGAAGTTTAAATGCTGTGTACAGAGCTGCAATTCTGAAGAGAAATTTATCAATAACAGACCAATAACAACAGAAAACAGATCCATAACCAATTAATCAGCTGATAGTAACTTACTGAAATAAAAACCTGTTAAAATATTAAATAGTGCTGAACTTGTACTAAATCTACAGTAGTTGTTTTTTTTATGAAATACAGTAACATCAATTTAGAATAGAAGTAATTCAACCAGAAATTAACGCTTTAAATAAAAATAATTACATAAAATGAATAAACACGTCAAACAAAACAATTTGTTCTGGCTTTAAAAGTGTGAAATTTCAGCCATAGAGGAACAAAGTGAGGAAAAAGCAACTGGAAATTAACGACTGCTGATTTTTGTCAATTACTGATAAGTCAAAACTGACAGATTAATCTGAAAAACTATATTTAGGTTATATTTATATTTAGGTTTAGTTTTTCTGCTATTACTGTATTTGCAGTGTCCTTTTGTTATTCACATGATGAATACTAAATGATTATTAACCTATTTAGGAGTTAAGGTGATCATATTTCAAGTATTTAATGTGAAATATAATTTGCCGAAAACTCTTTAAAAAAAACAAGTTACTGGAAAACCCAAATCACAGATAGATGTCTATCTGTAGACCAATTATTCCTTTCTTAGAAGTTCAGTTCTAAAACGAGCAGAGATGGCCTCTCGGGTGATGATGGTCTCTTGCATGTTGTCCCTGAATTTCTTCAGACAGACATATAAATAAACTGCATATCATTTGTGAGACTGGAGACACATTTCAGCAGCTGGTGGCAGATGTTTCAGACCTCAGTCCCTCAGAAGACACTTGACATTCAGCACTATCTGTACACTCACTACAGAAGAGCAGCAGGACTGCAGTCCAGCACACCCCTCACAGCCTGCGTGTCCTCATTTCAAATGTATCTTTAAATGTGTGTGTGTGTGTGTGTGTGTGTGTGTCAAGGCCCAAAATCAGCTTGCGAACATCTACCACAACAGATCAATAATCCTGTTATAATGAAATAGTGCTGTTTATTATAGAGTGATGTAATTTAAGTGCGTTTAAAATATTCACCTAAAAATGAACATTCTGCCGGAACTTGTGTTCTGTATTTTCAGTCTTCTAAAACATACTACATAAATTACATACTACATACATAAAAATGTAATGAAAAGTCCATCCACTCCATCTGCAGCACAGTTTATTAACAAGGTCGACAGGCAGAGTTAGCAACCAGAAACAAACACAGTGAAAGCAAAGCAAGATCATAATCGGTAAACAGGCGTGAATCAGGGCAGGCAGCAAACAATCATAAACGATGCACAGATCAAGGTTGAATCACAAGGCAGGCAGCAAACAATCGTCAACAGTAAACAATCCAGGTAATACACAAAAAAGGGTTACAATGGAGAAAGCGCTCCGAAATGTTGCACTAGGCTGGAGCCTCCAAAGTAACGACAACATGTATTGTGAAAAACTTGATTGTTGGGTGCACTGTTCCTTACACTGTTATAGTCGTTATCTTACTAAAAATAGTACAAAATCTCATTTAAAATGTTTGAAAAATTTTAAAATGTTAAAATATGAGATGTGAAGCGAAATTTGAGGCATTTATGAACAGCTAAATATTGTAACTTAGTGTCTTTATTACTGTATTGTTTTAGAGCGTTTGAATTCCCCGTGTGAGTGTACGGTTTCATATCTGACATCTTTGGAAAGGAAAGCTGCTCGCTTATGATTTATGCATGTTATAAATAGAAGATAGGAAGTGGAAAATTGAAAACGCATTAAAGCCGAACATTTGCAGCTTGACTTGGCAAAGAGAAATGTCCTACATCAGTGACTGATCTGTGATTGAGGAAAATCTTTGTGTCCAGAACAGTGTGCTCTGCCTCTGTGACTTATGGGATATGAATCCATATTCTTCTTGTAAGTTTAACTTCTTTAATTCTGAAGCATAAGTTCTTCATTTCAGCCCACCCTGAGGTCAGATGGTCTCTAGATACAATACAGTATATCTCCGATTTCTCCTCCAGTGTAAGTCTATGGGGTCTTTCACCTGTTCTTCTGTCAGGTGACACGCCTCTTTTTAACCACCTCATCTACTTAAAGAGAAGAGAGGTGTGTTTTACAGGCATGTGTCAAGAAGGGTAGATCAGATCTTCAGAACATGCAAGAGAAACGAAGGCGTCTTTATTCACAGAGCACGAGTGCATCAGTTATTCCAGATTCTGTGCACATCAGTTCTGTGAGGATTCCAGATAAATGTGACGTCGTCATTATCAGTGGATCTCAGGTCTCTGAGTCCACAAGCCATGCTGCAAAACTGCTGAATGAAGTCACTCATTCAACCAGGAACTCACAGATGTAGAGCAGAAGTGTGCAGATCTGTATATACAGTAGATGTGCCATTAAAAAAGACTTGTCTTGTTTTAACAATACATCATCTGAGTGTTCTCTGTTCTCAGTCTTTTGCTCTGCTCAGAGATCTCACCAAGATCTCAAGTCTGAGAAACAGTAACTTGTTCCTCACTTCTCTTGCTTGTCCATCTTCTCTGCTTCTGTCTGATGTTCTGATTTATTGCACATGTGATTGAATAATGTCTCGGTAATGTTCATGTGTCTGGCTGCTGTCCGTGGTGCTGAACTGCCTGTGTGAATGAGACACATCACTGCAGAGGAGATGTGACGATATGAACGTTCATTTCTTTCATGTTTTCATCCTCTGGTTCTTCATAGCAGCATCATTGTGTATTTATACACGAGACTTTATTTATCAGATGAATTTGCTCCTGTTTCCATGTTTCTTCTGGTTGTGGTTGATTTGCTTCAGGTCTAGACTTGGGGAACAGTGGGGTGGGGGGGATGTGGCATTTTTCTCTGTTCTCAGTGTCCGGCACACAAGTTTTAACCATGTTATTCTATACAAAGTTACATTTGGTTCATATATTTGGTAATGTAATGTGACGAGGCGCACCGGGACTATCAGCGTCGCCCTGGCAACGGACGCGCCGCACCTGCCCGAGCTCATCACGGGCGGACCGGGCACAGCTG
>JAZGTI010015676.1:0-13253 GCA_036877585.1 Botia kubotai
CTACGACATCACGCAACAGGCTGAAGAGAATACTTTGAAGGAGTGCGTGGATCTGAAGGCCTTGTTACACACACAATACGTTTATTATAGCAGTAAGTTGCCAGTCAAACACTGCGCTATTAATTGGCTGTGCTGTCCATTGGCTAAGATGTCGAATACACCCGAATGTTCTTAAAGGGGAACGTTCAAATATACATGCATAAATAATTTATAATGCGCTGCAATATTGCGTAAAAAATAAGAATGTTATATTTTGACTTTAAAGCACTATAGCGTGTTTGGCATAAAGGCGGCCTGTACTGGTAGGAAACAAATGCTCTGCATTTATTTAAACGGTGACACCTGAGAGGCTATTGATATAAACAGGCTCAAAACTTCTTAATAAAGCCCCTTTCTTCTTGCCAAGTGTTACTCCTGTAAATGAATAAACAGACAATTTGAATGTAATTTCTCAGCACTTTGAAGTTTTCCCGCACTCCTCCCAGGCAATTTATAATGAAGAATTCAGATTTTTCGCTGTTAGGCGCATTGGACACAAATTCCTTATTAAAAAAATGGCTGTTTTCCCGCAGCGACAACATGAACGCCACCAATTTCATGTCAGAAGAAAGAAGAGGGCTGAAAATAAACGCGTGTTGACTGGGGTCTAATTGACTTTTGACCAGCCAAGCTCTCAATGTTATCGCTGACTCAAGGGTGTCGATAGAAGGAGAGTTTTTTCTTCAGTGAGGGGGGAGTGGGAGGGAGGAAGGTCATAGTGGAAGAAGGCAAAATGATTGGTTTTCTTTTAGCAGAAGACTTTATGAAACGAGGGGGGGAATTTCAAAGGTCTCCCTAATTGCAAGTTAATGTGGTGTGATTTATGTGGCTTCGATTCCGGGAAGGAAGGATGATTGTGGAGACTCGGGAAGCACAATGGCCGTGTGATTTTTACAGCCGCATCGAACGAGCAGTTTAGAACGTGTGATTATTATTCACAAAGATTTGCTGAAGGGGAATAAAATCGGAACGCAAATACAGCAAAGTGTCAGAGGGACCGCGTGGTTATACTGTATCAAAGTGCCATAGCCAAGATTCCATTAGACTAACACTAATTTGATGTTAATGCTTTCAGCTGGAGGGGCTCAGTGTCAGCTTACATGCATAAAAACCCTCCGATATTTTGTCAAGGGTTCACTTCATGACTCATGAATAAAGGCACCTGCGGTGGTTAAATGAAAGTGACCCGGGCCTTAAGTTGAGACGATTTGATGTCTGATGACATCATCAGTGACTGCACTTGTGTGTAAATGCAGTAAGTGTAAATGCACTTACTTGTGCAGTAAATGCATGTAAGTAATAGTAGCTTATCAAAAACACAAGTGTGTTTACAGCAGCGATAAATCAAAGCTGGTTCTTTTAGTAGAGAACTCATTATGCCACTCAAATCAAATACAGCTGAAAACTTGTGCTATAGGCAAAGCGTTTGACTTAATGCTGCATATTGGTCAAATTCTGAAAGTTCTAGAACATAAACTTTTTTAAATTCTGTTTTTTAAATTCTATAAAGCATTGTTTTTATAACTTTAACAACTTTATTATTATAACATTATTATATTTTTTCATTAATTTATAAATAATACTTTTTCTTTCAAGCGAACTTTTCAGCTCAGATGTCATGACAGTTCAGAGAGGCAGCCGTTGAAAGACATCAGCAGATGCTGTCAAACTGTTTGGCTCTGGCTCAAACGTTGCTTTTCTTGATCATAAATCTCACATTGGTTGTGCTGCCAAGCTGCATTGCAGCTGCTGAAGGGTTCCCATGGCTACAACCAGGTCACTTTAGGTTTAAAAGGCACCCAAAATGGCAAATCAACTCTTCCGTGACCCTATCAAGGGCACCTCGCTTCAATTCCTCGTCAGATGAAGCTGAAACAAATTCTTCTTTGTCTGACAGACAAGAGGTCATGATGTTTCACTTCAACATCAAGCCATGTGCGAGTGAGCTAGCTAGGCTTGAGGGGAGGTCAGGGAGCACTTCATTCAGCACAAGTTCTGCCAGCTACACACCGGCTAACAATTTTAGGTTGTAAGAACGTTTCCCTAACATTTCCATTAAGTGACGAAAACGTTAGCTTGTATTCTGTGTTAGCTTAAACTATGTTAGCTTAAATTCATGGAACATTCAGAACATCCAATTTGTTTAATGTATTTTTGTGTTGTATTATTTGTTATGTTTTTAATTCTGTAATGTTTTTAACATGTTCCACTGACTACTTAAGATCTGACATTACTGCAAGATTTTGGATAACTTTGAGTGAACTTTTAAAGAATGTTCTGAAAATGTTCCCTGTTAGTGGGAATCTTATTTGAGGGAAAAATAAAAACATTGTAGCTGGTTAGATAAATGTTTGTCAGCATTTTTGCTTTCTGCTATTGTAAGCTGACAGAGGTAAACAAGAGATAAATAAAACAGGAGAAAAGGCAGAGTGAAGCATCAGCGATAGTTTTGATGCACCTATTGATTCTGGCAGTTGGACGCAAACCTTCATCTCCCACTTGTACTCGGATGTGCTTGATGTCAGCACACTTTTCCATCTTCGGTGTAATCCCTTTCTTTGTCAAATTCGGCAATGGAGGACCAGCATCTGTAGCAATGAAAATAGAAAGAGAGGAACTAAAGTTTTGTTCACCCAGCACACAAATCCAAACTGACTGTCATTTTGCACTTGATGAGATCTGATGTGTTTGTTCAAACAGAGCAGTTGATATCTGGTGTATCTACTTTGATTCTTTTAGTAATGATGTAAAAATTTGAAAAAGATGGATGGATAGCATTTTATCCATATAATAAATTTGTCATAGAGGAGTCTATCTGTGCCTTTAATGGTTTCTCTCTCAGTCCTCGCAGTCCTCTAGAGAGAGTTGTGTGTATTTTTCAGAGAGCAGACATATTTTTGCTCATGAATCAGTCAAAGCTTGTGCTATGACATCACTGAAGGAGGCCTGTGGGAATTAAGTGATACTGATTTAGTGTCTATGTATGTCACATCACTGCTGCTGCTTCAGTCAGTTCAGTCGGTAGTCTAGCAATGCTAGTTCAGCAGACGAAGCTTAATACTCTCAGAAAACAGGCATTTGGACAGATAATCCATGTTCCCTTATAATAAAAAAGTGGAAAACTCATAAAATTTTCCCCAATAATCCGCTAATGCGCATGTCTTCCAAATATACAGGCGTATTAGTGAAGTGAAAAAAATAAAAACATTCGTTTTGGCATATTTGTTCAGCAGATACAATTATAGAAGTACTAATTTGACTTTCCTTACTCGATATTTCCATCAGCCGTTAATTAGCGACTCAATTTTCCAAACGTCACAATTAACGACTGAGACTCCAGCACTCAAAATCTGCTGTGCCCGATTCAATTAAGGCTGTTTTTCACAAGTGATGTGAATGCTAATTAATCGTTTAATATTCCGTAAGACTTGCTCGGATTTAAAGCTCACCCATCCGCAACATCAAAATGCAGGACGGGCGTCGTGTTGTACACTCGTTCTGCGACTGGGTCCCGTTGTCGTTCCGAACCTGGTGTAATAATGCAAGTCGACTAATTAATAAAATATTGCAGCCGTCTCTTGCCGTTTGTAAGACGCAGCGATGGCGCACCCTTATACAAAACAGCGGAGGCTTGGTTCAGAGACCCAGAGTCTCCCCTGTGAACATTACTAATTAAATGAGTCAACAGCGAGTGTCAAGTATTTGTGTGTGTGTTTAGGGCCCTGTGTGCAATTTTGGCTGCGGATCGATAAGTCAGACAGGGCTTTAAAACACAGCTCTCCCTATGGAGGCTTATGTTATGGAGCAAGCGATGATTTACCTTTCAGTCTGACTGGCTGCTCGTAGCTTAGCCTGGCTCTTGCCTTCCGCTATTTCCCTGCCCGTGTTTTCATAGTTTACTCATGGAACGACTGCACAGATTTGCAGCGGCAAATAACATGTCATTGTGGTTGATGTAATAAGGCAAAGATGATCTGGATGAAAAATGAATCTACCTGATGTGGCTCTTAATGTGAAATCTCTTGCTCTATAGGGAGCATGTTTTTAATGGTGCAGCTATATATGGGTGTTTCTTCATCTTGGGGCACTTTTATGTCCCCGGGCCTGATTTATATTAAAACGAACAGGTTTCGGCTTTTTCATATTGTTAAATGAAGGTCACATTAAAACTGTCTTAGAAACTTCCTACCATGTCTTCATCACTTACTATTGCTTTTAAAAATGGCCCTTATGTAGAGATTTTCTTACAGTCCCAGACTCAAACAGGAACTGTTTGTATATGTATCATGTGAAAATCATTTATATATAACCAGTTTTAAAAATGACAACTGTCCCACGATTTTCAAATGGTTTTCAAAAGTTAAACCATTGAAAGTGTGAAATGTGTGTTTTAATGGAGTTTATTTTTTCAAAGCCCACAGAGCTAAAAGAGCCTTTAGTTGAAGAAACATCTACATCTACTGGAGAGGATTTGGTTACCAGGATTTGGTTACCAGGTCCTGTGTACTTTATTCTCAGTTAAACCTGTGATTAAAAGTCTTGGCAATGTAAATACGTTTATTTGGAAGAAACTTCCTCTGGTGTTACTGTGCGTTCCACTGAAATGAGTGTCAGTCTCTCTCTTTTGTCTAATTATAAATCACTGGATGAAGACAGAGAATAGCTGAAGGTGTTTTCAAGCACGGCTCTCTCATTGGTGATTTAGCCCTTGTAATTAGAGTCCCTGGCTATCTCTCTATCTCTGTCTCTCTTTCTTTCTCTCTCTCTCTCTCTCTCTGTCGCCCTCTCTCACTTCCCACCATGCTAGCTAGATTAAACTCAGGGGAATGACCTGCCCCAGATTTTACGCTGCATTGAACTCTTAACAAATTAGAGATGGGTTATCCATGGACAGCTTAATTGCAAGGAGCATATGGTGTATTAACTCATGATCAAGATTAAATTATACATTTCCGAGCGCAGATTTGTTCTTTTCGCACTCCACAGCTGCCCTGCCCATGCCCTCCTCCCCTATTTCCATCATGAGATAAGATCAGAAAATCTGTAGGTGAGAAAATAATATGTGATTTACAGCACGGTAATAATTTAACTGTCCTATACACTATACATCACATACACATGCGTATGCGTTGAATAATAGATATCTTTGGCAGGCATGCCCTCATTAAAAAAGAAAACTAAACTTTGGAATGTTATTTCAACTTTGGAATGTTGTTTGAATTCAGTTAGTCCAGCCCATCGATCTGATTGGACGGGCAGATGAAATACAAGTCAATTACAGACACTTAAAATTCTAACAGAAGCAACAAAGCATTAAATAAATTAGTAATATTCTAAAAATTTGGCCCACTGGTTACTTTCTAGCTGGGAAAAGTATGACGGTATTTATTTAGCAAATTATTTTATTGCAGGTTAATGTGTACTTCCTCTTACTTTTTATTTGTTGTGATCCATTTTCATCCACGCTTTTTTACCTTTTATTAAACTTAAATGGACTTTTACATGTCTTAGATTGATTCCTCTTTAGTACCCCTTTTGTAATGCATTTTAAATGACCATTTTATGAAATATATAAATAAACTGCACAAATAGTGCCATATAAATAAACTTGCCCTTCTGCAAAGTGTGTCGCACGGCAGATCTGAGGGTTTGCTGGGAAAATGGTTGTTTCTGCGGTAATGTTTACATGTCAGCCTTCATCAAAGGCACAAATATTTCAGATCTCTTTTGCTCAAGTTGTACTTATTGTTTCTGTGATGTTTTAAACAAATGCACTGTGTAATTGAGATTTTACACAACCCATCTAAATGAAAGCCGAATCAGGTGAAGTGGCATAACATGCACAGTGCTGTTGCATTGTACACATCAGCAGTAACTTGTGTTTATGGCCCATGGTTGTTTAGAAGCAGCGAGAACATTGATTTTTTTTCCGTTTGATGAATTGATTAAAAACACAATCTTGTTGCATGTTCTTTACACTGTCATGGGCTGGAGAAAAAAAATAGAACTTGGTTTATTCCAAGCGTATATATATGTGTGTGTGTGTGTGTGTGTGTGTGTGTGTGTGTGTGTGTGTGCATATATATGATAGAAGACGCAGAATAAAAAGATAAAAAAGGCAACAGACAGAAACATCTTTCTGATGTTTCTTTGATATTTAATTAGATGAAACCGAAAGGTAGAAGTTGAGGAAAAGTTCACATTGGTTACCGCAACATCAGATAATATCACACATGCCTGGCAAACACGTCTCGGTCTTTCTGCCAGAGCTGCTCTATTATATTTCTTTTCTAATTCAGTAAACATCTCAAATGTCTCCCAGGAAATGCGGCCAGCATTTCAGAACATCTGAGGTTTTAACTTTAAGGGAACTGCATGTCTCTGCACTTACCTCAAGGTTTAAAGCTAAAGCCTTCTAAACATTTGCATCAAGAGAGCACGCTGACTTTTATGCTCTTGAACTACAAGTTGACAAACATCTACGAGAACCACGAGTCACCAAGGACTTCAGTATCTGTTAGCGACAGTCTCGCTTACGTTAGGCATTGTAAAGCGTTAGATCATCTGGACGTGATACAGCTGGATCTCCAGTCTTGTATTTCCAGGCTCTGGTCGCTGTATGACAGAAGGGAGTTGTGATTTATGAACGGTTGTGATGTCTTTTGCTGTGGTTGTGTGGGCGTGGAGAGAGCTGTCCCGCAGACCTCCTCTAGAGAAATCATTTGTTTCACTCGCTGCTCTCTTGTTGGATTTGGCGTCCATTTTTAAAGGCTTCAATGCACATCATTAGCCTCTTGCTAATTACTAAAGTTTCCTGCCAAGTGTGTGCATGTAAGAAAGTTCAAGAAGCAACGCAAAGCCTATATAATATTAGGAAAAAAGACAAAGATTGATTAGCATATTATATACATGTCAACCATAGGGGTTAATGACAATCAGCATACCTCACAAATCTCTGATTAGAATAGGTAAAATTAAAGAGTTTGGAAGGAGAGAACAGAAACAAAATGTCTTGCCAATAGACCTGACATTTCTCTTTTTGTTATTCTTGTCTCACCAATAACAATTATCTTATAATTGTTGTTGTAATTACGATGACGCATTTGGCGACGTGCCAGAGAAGCACTCTACTGTGCCTCTGAGCATCTTTATTTTCTACTGCAGCGTGTGCTGCAGCAGGGGTCCCAGCTTACAATTTTAGGTTGTAAGAACGTTCGCCTAACGTCTCCATTTGTAACAAAAATATTAATGTTATAAGAACGTTATTCAAACATTTTTTTAATTCTGTAATGTTTTTTTAAAGTTTCACTAACAACTTAAGAATAACACTTTTGACATACGATATATAATGTTAAAAACACTCTACTCGTCTTACTGCAAGAATGTTTTTTTATATTAATTTTGATTGACTCAATCTCAGAAATGGGATGTAAATATAGCTTTTGTTTAACGGAAGATGTCTGTGTTCCGGTTATGTTTGGCTGTTTTTTGCACCCAGTATCTATGCTAAAGCACACAATCTATCTCTATTCTTTCTTTTGACCTCAGCCTTAAAGTAAAGCTGCGATTTTGATGTGGTGCCAAATGCTTATCAAACACACCTGAGAGAGAAATAGGCGTGTCTCATTTCAGAGGATAAAGTGAAGCAAGGAGAACCTCTCTCAAAGGATTTGCAAATCATGTGAGGTAGGAGAGGGAAGCTTGCGGCTAAATGTCTTGTCAGGCATTTTTTGAAAGTGGTCTCCCCTGTGATTGACCTTCCGTATGAGCAAAGCCAGCAATAAAACAAGGTGACCACAGCAGCAAAGCTTCATTTCTTTGCGTCTCACTCTATCACAGTTCTTACTCTCTCTCTCTCTCTCTCTCTCTCTCTATATATATATGTGTGTGTGTGTGTGTGTGTGAGAGAGTGTATATATGTTTATGTGCATGTGTGTGTGTATAAAATGTAGATTATTATACATATATACACACACAAGCTGAAAGCGGTAAAATTCTTTAAAGATAAGTAAGCCCCGCAGTCTACATTCTCAATTTCTGAATATAAGCTGAACGTAATCTTTCATTATTTGCAACTGTGGTGTTTCCCTCTCAAGTTCACTTTTTAATCTTCAGATTAATAGATCCACATCTACAACAGAGCATCTCATTCAACAGACCATTCCCCATTTCATTGCCCTTCTGCTGATTTCCTCCCTCTCTTTTAGTCGGCAAGCTCAGATCCCACGGATCATCAGCTAGTTCCTGTTGCTAGGCAACTCCATCGCCAAGATCCTCCCAGTAGAGTTTTGAAGGTAATAAAACAATGCCCCTAGATAAACAGGAGCCAAGGTCCGGAAACGCCGCAAGGGTGGAGGACAACAGTAACAAACTGTAAATAACTTCTGTAACTTGTGCCTCAGTCGACGTTCTACAGCAGCAATTAAAATGACAATAAAGAAAGGGTCTTTACTCGAACTGTCAAAGTTAATGTATTAAAGTAAGTGATTACGTTAGTTTAAAAGCTTTAATTTATTCAATTCGGCCTTATAACTGTTGCATTCAGCCCTGTGTGATTTGGGAATATTTGTTTGATTATTTCATTACTGCAGATGGCATCCAGTTCAAGCTTCACATCTCCTCGTGGGTTCTATACAGTTTGAGAAATATAGAATGTGAATATAGAATGTGTGTGTGTGTGTGTGTATATATATATATATATTTGTATGGATTACTATAGTAATCCCTGCAAATTACCTCAACTGACATCCTATAAAATATTTTAGAGTACAAATTAACAGAGTGCATTAACCTGTCAAATCCTGAAAATCAGATATCTTGACCAAAGTAAATATTTGACCTAGAGAGAATTTTTTAATCAGAAATATTTATCGAAGTGTTTGGCCTTGATGTCTGCAGAGACTGGCATATTCAGATCTTTTCGTACAACAGAGTTAATAACGGATACACTCAAGAGTTTCTGAAGGACTCACCCACCACCTTGCTACATAATTGACAATATAATTGAATAGTTGATCATATCGACAACGCTCCCGCTATCCTAGAGCTAATTCTGTGGCGTAAGCTTTTGATTAAAACCAGTGAGGAACTTGGCGCTTGGATTTATTTACTTTTTAACCTGATACTTCATTCACGACTGTCGGTTCAAGCACTGCGCTCACTTCCACTGTCTTCACATTTCGTTCAAGGCCGCGTTCAATATCATTTTCAGAAACAATCGCGAATAGCACACAACAGAGATACGTTTTCCAAGCAAACATGAACATTCGTTACGTGATGTTCCCAGCTAACAATTTTAGGTTGTAAAAAGTAAAAAACCTTATTTTGTATGTTCTAGAAACATTCAAAATGTCAATTTTTAGACATTGTAATAACGTTATTGCTTGGTTTATATGTAAAGCTGCTTTGCAGCAATGTAACATTGTAAAAAGCACTATATAAATAAAATAAAATTTAATTAAATTATAAAAGCATTATTTAAACATTTTTTAATTGATTTGACAAACATGAATTTTTAGTTTAATGAATCTTTCCAAAAACATTCCATTAACAGCTTAAGAATAATGTTTTTGATATATATCATATATAACGTTAAAAAGTTTTACTAACATTATTGCGGGAGCATTTTTGATAACGTTTAGGGATCTTTTACAGAACATTAGCCAACGTTCTGAAAATGTTTCCTCGTGAGTTTGAGACCGACAGAAGTGTTTCGTTTCATTAGAAGTCATTCTTCTTCGCTGTCCATCTTCCTGCAGCAGACACATCACATCAAAGCAGCTCCTCTTTTGAGACGGTAATTACCTTCTGCTTCTAAGCTTCCTAACCCAGCACTCTCCTTTATGTAGCTGACACAATGTAGGAGAGACCACTTCTAGATCTCTCACCAATGACACGTCTGCTAAAAATGCCACAGACCCAGAGCAGAGAGCAGCAGAGAAAAGTTTAAGGATCTCCTTTTTTTGTCACCACTCATTTACAGCCATACTTGCAACCTTTGCCGTGGAGACGCGCAATTCCCCTACTCAACATGCAAATCTCTCTTTCCCTATCGGGGCGTTAATACATCTTAGAAAGTGAATATCTGAGCTCACATTTAAAGATGATTAATGTGGAGTCATCCTGAATCAAGCAAAGCAAGCAGGTGCCCTGAAATTAAAAACATGCCAAATGAAAACAAGTGAGAGAGGGCGAGAGTGCTGTTAGTAATGCATGGAGAGGAATGTTAATGACAAGTGGAGGTAAACAGACGGGCTTGCGGAACACTGTCAGCATACAATTACCTTCTTTCTGACATTATGATGGGAAATGTGTATGTATTTATTATGGTCATATTTATTATGATCTTATACATCAATAGTGAGCACAACCAATACTGTTATCTTGTCTGCAGAGCACAACATTTCTCGTGAATATTTATGTAACTCTGTTTCAGACAACGACAGTTCATAGTTCATATTGCATCTCTTTTAGACTTTAAAAGAACAGATGGGGAACGAGATTTGATGCTACTGTTTATAGGACTTTATAGTGTTGTTTTAATCCTTTGGTAAGTGAACATATTTAGGCCTACCGTGTTGAACTTTACAAACAAAACTGTGTTAAGATTCTTAAAATATTACTTTGTGTTGCACAGAAAAAATAATGGTGAACAGATTTTGAACAGGATGAAGTTTGAAGAACATATTTGAACATATTCACAATATTGCCAGAACAAGTGCCTGAATATCTTTATAGGGTCCTTATGGAAGTAATTGGAAGTATGTAGTATAACAGGTCTGAAATGAAATCGTTTGTATCACTCCGCTTGTCTGTTTTTCTGTGTTCAGATCAGAGTATGTGAGCAGTCTGGACTGGAACTGGAGTGTGGAATGGGTTCCCATGTTACAGGATCACTCAGACCGGTTATATTCAGCAGCGACCATAAAGGGCAGGAAATGGAAAACCCGAAATGGATCTGGATCAGGAGTACGGAACACTTCGAGCGGGGTGGGGAAATGGTTGCCACTCCTATACACATACACACTGTTCCAGTCTGTGTTGCTTGGCGACCCCGAAGCTTGAAGCTTTGTTTTCTTCTGTAACTGTTTTCACAATGCTGCAAAAACAAGCCAGGAAATAATTATTCCCTGAACTGCTTCTGCTAAATGAATAAATGTAAATGTAATCTATAAAGAGGGCACTTCCAAATGCCACCGAGGTACACAGAGCCCGAAAAATTACCACACAACTAAATCAGAACTTTAGCACAATCTGCATGTTAAGTGTTTGAAAAGCGGCAACAGGAGGGCCTGCGTTCAGTAACCACACAAAAATGCTTAACCTGGTGTAAGGTGTAATGCTCACCCGCAGAGATTTCTGGATGCCTGGATAAGTGATATTTGCTGCCAAAAAAGCAAGATGGAAAGAGACACGCATGGCGTGCCACCCCTTGGAATGCTTTTCATCCGTCATGGTACAAGGGAACAGGGAGATGGTCTGTTAATATCAGGCTCTCTCCCAATAGAGACCGGCAAGAGCACTTCCTCTGAGTCCGACATTAGAAGCTCTCCTAATTTATCACTGTAGTGAGATGGAGGAACATTGTGCAGATTGATGTCCTGTTCAAGGATCAGCCTGATGGCAGCACCAAGCCAAGCAGGAACTCTGGCTCCGGTCTTAGAGGACTTAATTTTGCACGACATTCAAGTGTTTGTAGAGCACCGAAGGAATTAATTTGAATTGCATGCAGCTTTTACCAGCACCACTCAGAGCTCACAAAAGCCTCGAGTAGATTCAAATTAAGAACAAATAAGCGTTCTTGATGGGTTATGAAAATTCACTGGGTCTCTTGCAAGAACGTAATCCATTACCGAGTACGAATGATCTGACAATCTCTGTAATTAGTAACATTATGTCCTAAATTCAGTAAATAAAAGTTTTGCTTTTCCTGTTACCCAAGTGCCTCAGTTTAAACAGCTTTTGTGAAATTATATAAGACTCATATATAAAAAATAACATGCAGCATCTCAGCCCGGATCTGCTCCCTGGAAATGCTTTAAAATGTTTTTATCTCTACTTTAGGCATTCTGCTTTTCTATATAAGCATGACCTGCACAAATTGACAAAAACAATCTAATCTAATCGCCCACAACAAAACAATGCAAACAAGAGCAGTAAAAAACACAAAACTTCAGAACGATAAACAAAAACCAATAACAAGTGTGCAAAGACTCATTTAAAGTACACAAACGCATTTGAGTGTTTACAACGATACAACTGTCAATTTTGTTTCTTTATTCTGAATACATAATTTACTTCCATTAAATAGCATTTTATACTCAAATTTTTAGCAAATAGTAATTGTTTGTTACTTAAAAACAATCTGACGATCCAACCTAATTATAGCCCTAGCCTGTTTAAAGTACACGGTAAATTTTCAGTGTTTATTTTTTATATACATATATTCAAAAGTGAGAGTAAGTCTTTAATTCGAAGCCTGACGCTTTATTTATTGGATTGTTAACATTTTTGATTACTGAATTAAAACCATAGATATAATTAACTTCTGTCCCTGTTATTTTTCATGTTGGATGTCAACATGAATTTTGTATTAGGCTCATAGAAATATATACTGTCATACGTATGCCCACACACACGGGGATATAATATTTATACATCATATATATGCACCTGACTCTCTTTTAGACTGTCATTCCATATGATTGTAATGTATGCCACATTACAATCATATGGAATGTGGTTTAAAATTTCATAAAGAGATACTAGCGTTTATTCCCAGGAAAGATCCATAAATCAGCATCAGGACTTTTGAGGAACAGGTTTAAATGAGAAATGTCTACTGTACCTGCAGCCTAGCAACACCTGTACGTTGTATTGTCTTCCATGTGCACATCAAGATATAACTTTTGCAGGGGAAAAAAAAACATATAATAATTCTGCTTCTTTTTAAAACTGAGATTTATATATATATATATATATATATATATATACATCTGTCATATACATTCATCACAATGGACTTATCAGTCTGTGCACTGAATCAAACACATGACCTTAGTATTGCAAGCATTATGCCCTACAGGATGACCTATAAAAATCCAACCCCCATACCAGTCGGTACTTTTTCCGAGGTCTAACACAAAGACATGAACAAAACAACAAGCCTGAATTTTATTAAAAATGAAAATGTAAGAGGGAAAAAAGTGTGTGTG
>JAZGTI010015677.1:0-13252 GCA_036877585.1 Botia kubotai
TATAAATCTCTAAGGTATCAGGTCTCCTTTCAATGCCCTTTTTCCTTATGGTAAAATGTATGTTTACTTACAGTGTTTCCACAGTAGGCTATATGGTCTGAAATACAGTTTGCAAGTACCAGTTTAAATGGTATGATTAATAGAAATGTTATTGTAGATTTCAGGAATTTTCATGGAAAACTTACTGTAACAGATTTTAAGACTCAAAATATCACATCATATGTGCCTCTCATGCGAAGGTCCTTTTAAAGGGATCCAGTGTTGCAGTTTAGCTTAGGATACTTGGTCCCTCTTTTAAGTCTTGTGGAGTTCATGGGCATGTGCATGTGGTGGCCATTACAAGACCGCAAGTGCACAAAACATCTGTGCTGCTTTTCAATAGGACACGGTTGCGTCTGTGCAACATAATGTAACAAAGATTTCTGGTTAGTTTAATATTTTTAAATATTCCAACTGACCTGCTTGAAAATCCAGTTTAAATTGGTAGCTGTGTTTTGGAATGCATTAACTGGTTTCTGGCTGGTCCAAGCAAAATTTGCCCACAAGCCTAAGTCTTGTAGCTCAAGCTGGTTTTGGGAAGAAAATGTTCACAGCTACCAGTTTTACCAGCTAGGTTGTCAAGCAAGGTGTGGCTTCAGAGCTGTCTGGATCAGATTATGCATCCTGTTGTGTGGGTTCGTTGTCTAAACCGATGTACTGTAACAATATTGATTCTGATTCATGAACACAACTGTTCTGACCCTTGTCTGTAAATACTGAAGTTCTGGTATGCTGCTGTCTCCACATGTCGGCACATTTCCTGTAAGCCCCCTGAATATCCTGCTAAATTGAAATCTGTTTAGCATATAATGATGAGCTATGTTATTAAAGATTTATGCCATTTCATTGCAGTAATATAACATTTTATGAAGGCCATCATTTACCTGCCACACATGCTGCCCTGTTTTAGAGATCTGGCAGATTCAAGCCAATCACAGTCTAATAAATCTCATTGGACAGCAGTAATGTCTGCGAGTCAATAAATGCTACATCTTCTTGTGCATATGTTAATCTGCTTATGCTGTGTATAATCACAGCTTCAGCCACACTGTGACGTCACCCAATGTTTCAACCTAATCTTGACATTGTCTTTTATCTGTTCCTATCACATTTAATGAACATGCTGCCCCAAGGGTTAAACACTGTATCTGATGTAAGACAGCACAATGTTTTGCTCTCAGGTTCACGGATGTTGGGAAACATCAAAGTCTTCTGCGTCTATGGGGCTTAATTTCTGTCTGTGTAATATGGAGAGTTTGCATGTGCTCCCGAGTCACTTTAAAGATGGGCTAATGATGGAATAAGTGTAAATCAAAGATGCATTTTAGTCACAGCCATACAGTACACTGTCACCTGCCGTTTTGTGATGAGGTATTATCATTAGATGAAATACAGTCTGTCTTTGAAATGCAGTGTGGGGTCACTGTAGCCAGAGATTTTCCCCCCGTTTGCATTAGCTTGCTTATTTTGCAGTGGCCCACTAACGTTTTCTCATTTTTTTTCAAAATGTATTTGATGCTATGAATGGGACCACATTGTGACTAATATAAACGAAATAGCATTTTCCTAATCAGCATGACCTTTGATATAACACAAAAATGAGTGACATACAGTACAGTATGTGTACTGATATCTTAGCCTACAGGTGTGAGGCTAAATCTTTGTTATGTCCACAGTCATTTCAAATATACATGAGTGATTGATTTGCACTAAAGGGGAGAGATATTTGATCTTGGCTATGTTAAGATGGAGCAGCATAGCAAGTGAAATGGCTTAGGGGTTTTCTGTAAAATCACTATTCTGGAAACTCAAAAGTGTGTTAATCCCTGTTGGTCATAGCACTGCAGCACACTGGTGTGCTGGTGAAAGCTGGTGTGTTTGCTTTAAATTAGACCCCCCCCATCACAGAACAGTCCTGGATAGTTTAAGGATTCTGTTGCCTACAAGCCCATACTTGCACAAAACACATTGAAATAGCTAGCTGTAACTGATGCATGGTATCTTTATTCGAATGACCTAACTGGGCCATTCTTGGTTGTGGGGAAGATAACAGAGAAAACCCTGCTGTTGCCCTCTCGCCCAGAGAGAGAAATCAGACTCATTTGCTTCAGGCTCAGAGGTGGCACTCATTACACCTGAGCTCTCCATGTTTAATTGGCTTCATTAAAGGATTAACTTCACAAATGTACCTTTCCCCTCAAGGGCACAATGCTAAGTACTATATCATTTGGCTTCCTGTAGTCCCTCCATTAAAATAACCCCCTGTCAACATCTAACCCCTTCTGGACTCATGGGATTCAAAACTGCAAGATTCAAGACTGTTTTGTTGTAACAATATTAAACTAGATTTGTTTGAAATGGATATTTTTGTGCTGAGGGAGGCTGAAACCAAAGGCTGGTATTATTTTCAAAAATTTCACTCCGTAGATGCGATCATTGACTCATCATATTCTGCCCTGGCCCCTCTGACAGCCTCCAAAATTGGAGATAAAGTGGCAATTTAAGTAGTTAACTTGTTAGACAACTATACATGCCTAGTTATTGGTTCTCTTCCTCCTCAACAGCACAGCTCGCACAGCCTTGCAGTGCGGCTGCAGGAATGAAGCAGACAAATTGGATCCATCATTTTTCATGCAAGCCGTGACATCCCAGTCAGCCAATTTCACTCCAATAGCCTCTCTCAGGGATCATTGATATCTGCATTAGAGACCTTTGTTAGAGGTCTCATCTAAATGCATTGAAAAATGCCTCACTCTCCTGTGTACTTCCAGCTGAAAAGGCGAAGGGGGTCTAGCTGTGTGTACTCACCGAGATTTGCCGACTTGGCTCTGTCTACATTAAGGTTTGTTTGCGGCCAGGCTATGCAGTGTCCCTGAACTCTGGAGAAAACAACGAGAGAAAACAACAACCAAATGGCAAGTGGAAGCAAATGGCAGAGCTTCTGGAGAGGCATTTGCACAGTGAGTTCTTATTGGGACATATGACAAGTCCTCCATCATGTCTATGAAACCGGTCCATCAATCTCAGTTTGACTTGAATGTTCACTATTTCGTTGACAGAAAAACAGTGAAAGTAAATCTCTAGCTGTCCGCAATAAAGTCTAGTAAACTAGGCGGTTGGATTGGGAATACAATATGCCCTTCAGCTAATGTATTGGGTCTTTAGAGAGACATTTTGAACATTTTGAATTGGTCCTCTCTTTCTCCAACACAACAGCACAACACATTGGACCAGTCAGATACTTGGGACCAGTCAGGATTACATAGAGGTTACATAGAGGTTCTCTATGTAATCCTTACGTTCTCTGAGTTCAGTTAATTAGCTTTGAATAAAAGCGACACAGAATAGGATCTCTCTAAAGACTTTCTCTAAACTTTAACGAACTTAGACTTTGGAATTGATTTCACATGAACCCCTGTAAATTTTCAATTAGTTGTTTGCAATTCTCATCTATCCTAAACTAGCAAAAGAACAAAATGCAATTAATGTAGGTGTCACTCGTTTGTAGGCTGGTGTCACAACCAGGTATTAAGCCGCAACAAGCTTTTGGACAGAGCTTTAATTTGCACATTAATCAAAGATTTCCCATGTTAAAAGCACCTTGGCATACACTTGGCTTAAAAGCACCCTAAATGCTTTTAACACCAATATTTACAACCATCCGCAAATCAGTAGTTTGACTCTGCTACTATCTGCACTCTTTATGCTACATTTTATAAGATGTCCTCAAAATCCTTGGATCGGGGTACTGAATCACAACCTATTGAGACATATCTTTTTACCACCTTTGCTGGACGGCAACTGCCAAACCCAACTGACCTGCACGAACCCATAACTTTAATATGACACCAAACTCTAGAATCACTCTGAATGAAAAATCAGCCCAAGGGGGTCAGTGGCAGAAAGAAATAGGGTTTCACACCAGGTCAACCAAAGCACACAACGCTTCATACAAAACTATGAGCAAGGCTTTCGTCTATTTTCAACCCACCGTTATTCCTCATAAATTCCAAACTAGCCTTTGACAGCATGACTGATGAGGCTGCCATTGTACATGTCAGGAGAAATGGTCTCTCAACCCAATACCTCGCTGCTTCTTATTGTGTATGAGACTTAAGGTTTATGGAGGAATACAGCCGTTTTGATGAGCATTACACGCTGGGAACCAAGGGCATACTGATCTACTGTCAGATGAGACAATCCCTATGGAAAAAATTATTGTACTCCTATTACTATTCTCATTCACAACCATTTATAACTTTCAACAACAAGATTCTATTTAATGCATGAGTAAATTTACAGTAAAGTTTTAAATGGTGGTCAGGTTAATTACTTTTATGTATTTTTCTGTTTATAGTAATATTTTATTATTCATTATCAAACTAATTACATGGCTACTTACCTCATAAATACATCGGTAGACATAAAATATTAATTATATAAAAATATGCCATTACAGAATTCAACGGTTGGCCAATCACAATAAAAAAAAATCCGGTGAGCTGTGTAAAAAACACACTTGTATTATAACAACCCTCTAGTTGAGCGTATGGAGAGTAAAAGATCTTCTAACATCTTATTTTTGTATATTAAAAGTGCAGGTCTTGCAGTGTTTTACAGCATCTGCTGCAGTTTCTCACAAATATATCTCCTCTTGCTATGGCTTGGGTACCAGATCAAAAGGAATTTGTTAAGGGGAGCTGAATTCAGTTGGGGCAAATGCAAAACATATTCCCCTGTACCTTACGCCATAGAGGCTCCCAGCAGGCTCCCAGTGGATAATGAGGGCTGAGGCAGGTTTTAGCAGCAGCTATTAGCCCACCGATTGCATATTTATGAAAGTGTTATGAAGCATTTAAGACTCAATTCCTCTAGAGCGTTATGCACAGAGACTTGACAGCCTTCCTTAGAGACTACTTTTAGACTCTGTGTCTAGATTGCGGCCTGCACAGATCTTATTTTTTGCTGCTGTGCATTCAAAGTCTCAGGCATTAACTGCTTGCCCATGTACACCACCCAAACACGCATATCAGGCCGGTTGTGCTTGTTTGCTGCATGCTGCGGGAGGATCTGGAAGAGCAGCGCCAGGCTGTGTAGTAAATGTCACCTGTGATGAGGTCAGGAGGCCGGGATTGTTCTCACCATTACGCCAGCCTGCGCGAAGCATCTCGTCCAGCTTCCTGCGGGTGTGCAAGCTACATCAGGAACTCCCGTTGTTTAGAGCGCTTCCTCTGTTTAAGGAATATTAATTTCATTTTCTTCTGTTATGTTTTATACGACTTTGTCCTCTAACAACACCAGAACATGATGAAGTAAGTGGTATAAAATGCTAAGCACCTTTTTTCTTCAACTCCGGAAAGGTTTTTTGAACCTTATTTATGTTGCTTAGAGTCCAGGATTATTTGTGTGCAAGTGTACTGTGACCCATTTTCAATCTGTAAATGTAAGTGTGTGTCATGTGCATTATTTTTTAATGACGTGCAAATGTTGTTTGGAAAGTCGCATGCATTGAGCACATGCACAGTCAATAGCTGCCATCAAATAATATGGCAAGAAGCACTGGATGTTCCTTAAAGCTGTTATGCATCTCGCACTTAGATAAATAAATAGAAGGAAAAGCATCTAAGAAGCGAGCATTTGTTCTTAGTTGAATCTCATTTTAATCTAAGAAAAACAATCAAAATCAACAATCAAAGAGATCTCATTTGTGTTTGTTGATCTTAAAGCCTAGTATGCTTGTGGTTTGTATACTTTATGTAAAATTTAAATGAGTCACAATGAGTCCAATCGTGTCAGATCTTTTGGTGTAAATCTGTGGGCACCAACTTGACTCTAAAACAAATTTAAAGGCCACAGGTTTTTGTAATTGAGTTTTTAGGGGTGATTTATCGTGAGCTAGCCTCAGGCATGCATAAATATGACCTGGAAATGCTTCTTTCAGATATGTTAATTAATTTCAGTCCCAAACATGTTGACAACAGTTTTAAAAGTCAAACTCTTGCACTTTTATATGGTAAAATGGATTAATTGAAGTGTCTTTGGAGACCAAAGGCAGAGGGGTCAATGGCAAGTCTACACGCTCCTTCTAAACCCAGGAGAAAGTGAATGCAAGAGAAACAAGTCTGTCAATCAGTGTGTATTTCCCTTGCATTGGCTCTTAATTTAATCACTATTTAATTAGGGGCTTTCCCTGTAGGCCTGCTATGTTACACAGCTTTCCTTGCGCCGTGGGTGCAAATATAGCCGACGGACAATTGCAGGCCACTGTCTTCACTGTCTCAGCACTATTTCTATCTTACCTCAGGGCCTCATAAATCTGCTGATAATGTCAAGGGCAAACACATACGGTATGCATGTAAGTGTCTGGAGCAGAACAGCAACAACTTCATTTTAAACCCTGAGAAAAACTTTCTCGCCCCCAGGTTCAACTGGATTTTAATCTAAGGACCATTTAGTCACTTCAGATTTTTTGATTGATCTGATTGTTATCTGATTTAGTTTGCATTATGTTTACATTTGGTCACCCAAATGTGTCTCACACAATGTAAACCTGTTACTATTCCTTCATTATATGCAAAAATAACAGAGTTTGCAGATATAGCAGAGCGTCTTTCACGTGTCCCGACCTTAAGCACTTGCGCAAAGAATTTCCAGACTCCCATATGCTCGCTTGGGAGGGAAATCGTTTACTTATATAGCCTAAACAACCAAATGCATTTATACATTTTGTGTTCGATGCATCTCAAACCTTTATAAGACACTTTGACTGACTGAGTGCTGTCCACTTGGTCTTTTCATGATGAGATTTTTTGTACTGTAAATACAGTACCTCCTGACACATGACAAGTTGTCTCTCAGCTTGGCATTTCAACCTTGTAAAAACAGTTCTATAGTGCATTTTATTGCTAAACAGGACCATAGTATATTTTATTGCTATGACAAATGCATCGCACATCTTGTAGTTGGATTACCAAACCACTTCAGACCGTATATTGTGTCTGTGTCTAGCTGTTAAGCTACAGGAATCAATATAAATTTAGCATGGTAATAATCAGGCACCCTGGGTATAGTTTTCCAAACCCCCTGAGCTTCATGATCCAAGCTGCTGCAGACAGCCAGTGAAGGGGAACTGTGGCTACTGAGCTCCCTCTCTTTAATTTTCTCATTCACACACAAACAGGCCTGAGTATCAATTCTGTCCTTCATACTGCCACACTTCTGCCACAATTTCTCACAAACAAGAAAACCCTCTGAGAATTTGATATTGAGGTCATATTAAGCACTGAGATGAGAAAAAACTGCAAAAAAGAATTTTCTTAATCAGCATTTTATTTTTTTAACCAGTAAAATGTATCTAAACAGGACAAGAATTGCAGATGTTTCCAAAAAAATTGCTTTAATACGTTTATTTTTCTTATCCCATTGACTGATATGTTTTAAAGCACAAGTCAAACAATTTAGCGAGAAAAAAATTCATTTGAGTTCAGTTCAGCTTTGTCATTAGAGGGTTTTCAGTCAAAGTGAAACAATTATCTCATCTGACTGTGAAACCTGCCACTGCTGCTTTGTTTGTGTTCATGTTTGTATGTGAAGAAATCCATGTGAAGGCATTGTTTGTGTCTTGTAAGAGAACTGAGCCCCAATGCAATTGACAACCCGCTGTTCCTGACATTAATAAAGATGGAACATGTACGGGAAATTAAACTCTCACTTTACCATTGTAATGACATGGTATCCATCACCCAGCTGTTTACCTCACAATCAGATAAAATGATCAAATTGGAGCTTGGTCAGCCCACACACAACGCCAGCGTCACTATCCAATAACATTACTCTTTTAAATGGATGAGGTACAGAATGAGATTGAAATAAGGACTTGACCAGATCCGTCACAGTTTTTAGCATGGATTTAGATTTTGCATGTCGATATTTTGTGACCTCTATGATGTAGCATACCAGAGCCTTCAGCCAATCACATGTTGTTCAGTTTTAGCTTCGGAGGCGATGAATTGGGCAATGCATAAGATGCCATTATTTCTCGATGTCTTGATGTATCTGAAGAGTGAATAATACAGCAAATTTACTAATACAATAATACAGACTTAAATTTGGCAATTGCTTTGCATGACAATATAATGCTTAAATGGCCACAAGAGGGTGTTGACTACACAGATGACTTAAAAGCCAGACACAGTTTAGTAGCCTAACAGGTTGGTGGTCATTTGTTTCATCTGATCCCTCTATCAGAGAGTAATTATGCCTCACTCAGACGAGAGATATTAAGAAAGGATATTATAGACTGTAAGAGAGTCTGATAGCATCAACTGTTATTAAAAGGTTTCTGATCAAAAGTTCTCTTTATGTGACCATACTGCAGCCAGGTAGCACTTCAGAGTAAACCAAATTCCCTGAAGCATTGTTGAATAAATGACCAGACAGACTCATCAGAATTCAGCTGAAAGCAAGTGGAGAGTAATTCAAAACAAATTTAAGCATATCTATCTGGATCCCTATGTTTCCACTCCATTGTAATTTATGGGGAAATGTTAATTATTTTTCATATAATAGCAAGAGCTTGAAAGCGAAGCTGTCCAAAAATCTCACACAAGCTGTATTCTCACAGGAAGTATGAGGAGAGCGTTTACCATATATTTCCCTCCACTTCAGTGGTTTCTTGAAAGAACAAGGCCACACATAACACCCAGCATGTTTGTGAACTCTGTTGGCTGTCTGGATACTTTGGATGGTCCATTCATGTACTGGCTATCCTAGTAACACTCCTTATGAATTCCCAGGGTTGAACAAAATGGCAGGAGCTCCAAGGCATATTTTAATTGAGTGCCAATGAGAGAAAGACGGAGATGGATAAAGCTACAAGTTAAAGGAATGACTGTTTGTGAGCTAGGAATGATGTTTGTGGGTATAAATACTGAGAAATTTCAGAGTTAATACAACATAACCTCACAGTTGTTTTATATTTGGCTAGTTACATACAATTACCTTTTTCTAATCATTGCCAAGAATGTATAAATGTATTCAAATGCAGATTTATCAGATTTCAACTATTTTTCTGCTTTTGTTATAAGACCTTAGACACATTAAAACAATTTTGCTACTCTGTTAATTACTTTTATGTAAATATTTTATAGTTTTGGGCCAAGATTTTTAAATGTAAAACATCCATCATAATAACAGTATTTATATTTTAAAAAGTGAAACAAAATATTTCCTAATAGTCCCTTAGTAATATAAAAATATGATCGAAATCAAATTTTGTGTGTGAATATATAAATAATTTTATTTTGAAGACATAAATTTGCATAATTTCCAGTCAAGCTGTAATTTTGCAAAATTGTGCAAAGAGTGTGAAAGTGTAAATTTTGTTTGTTTAGGTTACATAATATACTAGGAATTAGCTTTAGCAGTTTAGGTGAGTCTGCTGTTTCATTCCAAAAAAAAAGTCAAATGTCATTGTCACCACAGGATGCTTGTATATACACTGTTGGGCTTTGTTAAAGATTCCAAAAATATTAAATGTTTAAACAAATCCTGTTTAAAACAGCTTCCATAAGTATTTAAAGTACCCATTTATCAAACTCAAGCTCCGATATTCAGATGATGAGTGGTAAGAAACCCCAAGTGTCTTTAATTTTACACATAGACCTCATTCTATACATCAAAAGAATGTATAGTTTGTGCCAGTCTGTGACCGCTAAGACTGTCTTTTGCCCTCCAAAATATAATTTATACCACTTCAGAACTTTGAGCAAAAACTTGGTTGACTTCCAAGCCCTTCAGTTAGACGGTTTAAAATTAGCTTGAAATGTTCAGATCTATTTAAAAAAAACTTCACCCAGCCAAACGGCTCACTAACAGCTTTCCTTTCTTATATAGCCACAATGCATTTGTCCACAGGCCAGTGGTCCGAAAGCTGTCATTTCATCAGCCAATCAAGTGTGAGAAAGATTACTGTTGCAGACCACAGTAATGGGTGACATGGATCAGAAAGATGATTATTGGGCCCCAGATCCCAGAGCCCCAGAGTTTGTAGCTCTTTTTGAAATGATCACCCTATTTTAGTGTAGTCTGAGTGCACACTGTTTTGATATGCTTGGCCAGTTGGAGAATGTAGTATTAGAACCTTTTTTCATAATATCCCACAGTGGAGAGACAGGTGTCTGGTTTCCATCCCTTCTTGCACACATTCAACAAGATGCAGATTGCCGGTGGAGATCACAGTCTGAGTGAAATTATAGTGGTTTTGAAAATGTCTGTATGAGCTTTAGAGATACATTTAAAGCAAAATGGATACAGCAGAGAAGAGTGATTGCAGTAATGATAGTGCCCTACCCAGGCATTTGTCATAACTGGAAACTTGGAAGTGGACCTGATTTGAAACGGGGGATAGGGGGAGAAATGCAGTCTATTGGCCGAGCACATGTGAAGTCCTGGACAATTTGGTAAAGTGTTTTGCTGTAAGTCACTCCTTGTGTTCTTTAGAGGTATTAGGTAATCGATTTCGCCATGAGAGCCAGGCGTTAAATGATAACATTTGGCATAGATTTGAAACACTGACATTTTAAATACTGTTTTTGCAACAAACTAACGCTTAGTGGGACTAGCATCTGCAGAGCAATGCTCATGCAAACAGCTTATGCAATTTCATGATGGCAAAAATGAACATCTATGAGGTAGGTGTTGCATTAGGGCAAGTGATGATTAAATACAAATGCTTTGATTTATTTTTATCGTATCTCATGCAATGCTGGGTGACCTGTATGTTATGTGACTTCAATGTTACTCTTTGATGTATTTTTTAAAGCTAGACAGGAGGTTATAACCGTTCCTCAATGCGACTGCATATTAGTATATTTATGAGCTGAAATTTACACACACAACGCATTTCTTTAGGAAGTAGTCATATTATTTCTCTAATGAGAATGGTGCACAGGAATCTGTCTTGTTAAAATGGCATGCTTTTAACAATAAAGCGAAACTGTGTGTCAAAAAGTAAGGGAGAGGAATGGTCATTGGGGGGCCATATAAGTCAAGCCATCAGTCTTAAACCACAACGACCTCATATGTCTTTGTAAATTACTGTAGAATTTATCATAAAACACTCAAATCTGAAGGTTGGGCTTTCGGTGACCCTATGAGAGTAATAGAGAGACAATTTTGATGACATAAAAAAACAAGGGAACCTAACAACAATAACATAACCGGTTTGTTAAAGACAGCTTCCAAAGAGCCCTGTAATTTAACACAGCTAAACCTCCGCCAGACAGCTCAGCTTCCACGGCTGCTTTAAGACCTTCAGGTCAGTTGATATTTAATTGGGTGCTTAAAATATTCACAGGGATACTGCATAGATAAATGAAGTCCTTAGCACAGTGTAAAATCTACTATAGGTCAGATGCCTTCTAATGCCACGGAATAATTTACTTCAAGATCTTAATGCAACGCTAATGTCAATTAATACATTAAGCACATTAAAGAACCATAATGGCATTGATCAATTACAGATTGTGAAATTATTTGAAATGAAAAACATAAGACCCCATGTCAAGATCTAGAGGAAGCATAGGAAATATGTTGAGGTTTTATTTTAATTGTAATTATCTTTAATGGATGGGGTCCATTTACAAAAAGGGGGCTATAAGATCTTACCATCCTCTTCCTGCGAACTGCATTAGCTCTCGAACCAGTTAATGCGACAACATCTGAGTAATATCTATCTCCACTTATCCATACACCATTGTTTCCTGTCAAACCCAGGCTCCTTGCCCTTCTTTTTTATCATTCGTTTTAATGGCTTGTTTGAAGATAATTAACCCAGAATCCTACAGAGATGGGCCAGAGCAGATTGATGGCCTACTTGGATTGGAACACCTGTTTGGCAATTGGAACTCACGGCACAGCGCATGCTGAATGTGACCACGACAAGATGAAGGCGGCGATGCCAAAGACAAGCACATATGTGCTCTAGAACACTTCCATGGACCTTGAGCAGAGGACAGACACAGTTCTCGACCTCTGCTGGATGGGTTGTGAACCTGTCTCTGGCAACTCAGTAGGTGGAGAAAATCAGTTTAAGAGCCATAAATATCCACATGGCCCATGTCACTAATGTCCTGTCTAGAGCTATTTACCGATAGGATGCTTTGCTCTTAAATAAATTCTGCAATATGTTACTAAATGTAACATGTAAATGTAATAAATGACATTTATTGTTCTGGCAAATGTTTTTTAGTCAGTGCAACTATGTATATGAGAATCTTAGGAATATACATTTTTAAACTAATTATATAGCATGGTCAAACACACTAAAAATACTTAAAATCAAAGTATGCTCATGAATTGACCTGCTGAATGACCTACTGGGTTGAGCTATATACTTAATAAATAATTGAAGAAAACAAATCTTATAACGCTAGGTGGCATACACCTAATTAACAATAGTTAGGTGTACTTGACCATGCCATAATTTGTTTACTTAAAGGTGCAGTATTTTTTTCTCAGATACAGACATGCCAGTAATTATAAAAAAATATTTAAAACTATTTTTACAGTAGAACCAATAAAGCTGTATTATTTTACATTAAGCAGGTTACCCCTTGTTGAGATCACATGACTAGCCAATTACTACTTGCTTTATTGCATTAACCCCAGAAGGTTGCTGGTTCGATTCTAGCACTGGGGGGTTGCAACTGAAGTGCCCTTGAGCAAGGCACCTAACCCCCAATTGCTCCCCGGGTGCAGTAATGTGCTCCCCACTGCTCTGGGTGTGTGCGTGTTCACGACTTGCAGTGTGTGTTCACTCCTCACCAGTGATGGGTTAAATGCAGAGGTCACATTTCGGGTATGAGTTACCATATCTGACAAATAGGTCACTTTCACTTCACTTTCACTTAAAATGAATTAATCATGGTCAACTTCAAATTTGGACTTTAACCACATTTCGGAAACTGAATTAAAGAATGACGCATTCACCCACACCACCTGGTATCGTGAGTCCAAAACAACCACTATATCTTACAACCACAAACAAAACAATTGAGGACTCGTTGCATGATTAAGGACACACATCATATAGTATAACATATAAAGATGTGTAAATAAAGAGTGCTGATTGCGTTAACAACCTGATATACATTAAGACCACTCATGCGTATAAAATGAAACAAGCAGTCCATGTGGAGATCATTCATTTGTT
>JAZGTI010015678.1:0-13251 GCA_036877585.1 Botia kubotai
TTTTTCTTTTCTACATCATTTAAACATACATTGTATTAAATTACTGCTGATTATTTTTAATATTTAAAAAATGAGCAGGCTAAATGTGGCCCCATAACTATTGTAATATACTGTAAAAAACTACTGATAATAGTGGCTTAGCTTGGTTAATGTCTTAGTAGTTAATTTGTAGTTAGGTTTGTAGTTTGTAACTGGGTTAATTAAGTGTAGTAACTTGCTTGACACAGTTTCTTTTATTTTTTATTATGACATTGTATAGATTTGTGTGTTGTGAGTGACCCACTGCCACAGTGCTAATGTTGACCAGGTTTGCTTTTTGCCAGGTCGTTGCTATGCTGTTGCTAAGGGGTTCTGAGTGGTTGTTGGTGCATGGCTGTGTTTTGTATGGGTGTTTTGTGTTGTTGCTAGGTTTGTACTTACTGGGCTCATTTCTACGTCTCCAATATTCTGGTCCCTAGATAGTTGTTGGTTATTTTCCTTTTCTATCATGCATCAGGCAGAAGTCAAAAATGTGATGTAAGTGTAGCTTTGTGGGCGTTTTATATTTAATTCAAGCCAAGTGAAACTCATGCAGAGGATTGTGGGATTGAGAGTGTACTGGAGCAAGCGTTAAGAGTATCAAAAAAGGTTCAACTTTATGCAGATGAGGGGCATCAATTGCTGTGAGGTGAAGGCAGGCCAAATTTGTGACGCATGTCATAGCTTAGCAACGTAAATGTCTGCATGTCTGTGGCATTGTGTGAAACGAATTATGACTTTAGGTCTTAACCATGAGTTTGTGCAACAATGGTGATGCTTGTCTTAGCAAGCACCATTAATGAAGTCCCCTGTAGCCTGTAGGCTTCATTGTGAGAAGTTGTGGTGACAAAACAGAATGTGTCCCGACGTGCCTCTAAGATGCTGATGTGGGCTGCCAGGACATGAGACATGCTGAGTAATTACCTTTCATTTAAGATATTCAGCTTCTAAACAATAAGGAGTAATAATACCTTATTCATGTCAGACTGGCTTGTCAAATTATGACAGATTTACAGTTTAAACAATACCACTGGCGCTCGAAAGCAGACCTGCCCAGAGACGAGCCGGCACTGTTTCAACTGTTACTGCATCACACTGAAAACCTCTTCCCATGTCACATTTCCACAAACCCCAATGCTGCCCTGCTCTCGCGTCACATGACTCTCGAAGCAGTTCTGACTGATTTGTGGGTAACACAGTTTGCTTTGACAACAAAATGAAAGCTCATGGACACCCATAATAAACTTTTTGACTCCGGCAAATATCACAATTTGTCCGGTATGATGTGATGCTGTTTTCTTAACTTTTAAAAAGCTTTTAGTTTAATTGCAAACTTTGTTTTTTTGTTGATTTATATCTTTTCATAGCAATTTACAAAAAAAACCCATGATTTAAAATTCATATGTGGTTATGGTGTGGACGTGTTTGTGGGTAAGCATGGGTGCCTGTTTCTGTGTGCACTCATTCAGGGACGTAGGAAGGAAGGAGACAGTCTATTTAACTGTAGTGCTGCTTGGCCCCTAACACCTTTTAGGCAGCTGATGATAATCTATTTTTCCCAGTGGCCAGCAATTCAGGAACGGGAAGAAACAAGTCTGTCATCAGGAGCTTTCAATCATTTTCACATTTAGCTGTGCCACTGGCTCAGCAAAGCGCTTATTTAGTGCAAGTATTGTCACTTGCTGTTTCTACTCGATGAGGAGATAAAAGGTATCTGTGTTAGGCATGTGAATTCTTGCCATTGAAAGTAAGAAACTAATAAACAATATCCATTATCAGCACTTACCATAAATGTGATTTAAATGGCACAATTTTTTTAAATGTGAAGTTTTATGTTAACTGCTGTCCTAAAGGAATTTTTTTTGAGGTGTAATAGCAATTTTTCTGAGGATCAGATGTATGTTATATTTCAGGCCAGGTTGCTGATCCATTTAAAATTATGAGTATTTAATTTGAAATGCTGTAATACCCTGTAAGTTCAAACATGCTTTGAGTACAAATCAAAGAAATTTGTGTCACGGTAAGCACATCTCAGTAGGGTTTATTTAAAAAGTGTTCTCTGTGACCACCTGTGGGGTTGCTGATTAAAAATAATAATAGCTGAAAAACACTTAAAACAAATGTAAAAAAAAATGTAAACACTATATATTTACATGATTATTGTACTTACTATATTTGCATTTAAAATGCATAAAATGCATAAACATGACACTTTGATGTGATTTTAATGTAGAAAAGGTTACGTTACTATCAAAACACAAAAATATTACGGTACTGGTTGCTTGTTGATAGTCCCTAAGTGTGCAGAAACTGGTGTTCAATGTAATGTTAACACAAAATGTTAATGGAAAATGAAGCATGAATTAACTAAATAACCCAAACCCAGAGAAAGGGGAGGGGCTAAGTGCGTGGCATTCCATCACTTTCTTCATAACAGATTAGTGGGGGTGTTAGAGCAGCTGAGTTTAGGTTGTTTGTGTCTGTCTCGATGACAGAGATTCTTCTGTTTGCCTGTGTTCTGTGTCTGTGTCCTTCTATGTTCTGGATTGTTCCATCTACATGGCCAAGTAATGACAACTTATGAAACTCCACCTAACATTAACCTTGTGTGATGCCCGAGCTCTCCAGCACTGAAGATAGAGGCGAAGTGTCAGGGCCAGCGAGCCGTCAACAGAGCTCTAAGTGAGCCAGAGATTTACAACAAGCGCTTATAGCTGATTTTGTCTTGGCCAGGCACGACACTGTGATGTATCTTAACTGAAATGCAACATAAAAGTGTGACAAGCTTAAAAGCTGCAAACCAGCAGCCTGACTTTTCAGAGGGGGCAATATTAAGATAATATATATTAAACAGCAGGTATAGTCATGTTGAGCACAACAAGGGGGTATAAAACAGCACACTTGTGTAAAATAAGTACTTTAGCCCAAATGCAGCACCAATTCTTAAGTCCTATTATTTTTATATATCATATATTGTAGTCAATGTACATACAATGAGCAAGTGTAAATGTCAAAGGTTAGCAAAACAGATGTTTAATGTTCTTATAATGCTGCTGTCCATTTCTTGGCGCCCAAAAAAGCAAAATGTTATTTATTTCTTTTATTAAAGTTATTTAATTTGCAGCTGAAACTTTGTGCGTTTCTAGTGGAAAGTTTGCTTGCAATGTTCCAATGTTTTTTGACATTTGCAAGAGTTGGACACCTTTTACTTACCATATACTATAAGCATTTGGTACACAGCTTCATGCTTTAGTAGTATAAAACCGGGCCCTTGTTAAACCAGTAAAAATTGTTATTGTGAGTGGCAGGTTAGCAGAATATGCAGTAATATAGCTGCAGATGATTAGCTGAAAAAACTACATATGTCTACGTACGTCCTTGCTTACTGTATATCTCCCATATTTTGTAACGTGTCTTTTTAACCATATTATGAGGCAACTTCATTATTTCGGGTTCAGAAAGAGAAGCCGCCCTCATTCCCTTTTGCGTTTTTAAAATGATTTTTTAAATTACTTTTCCCATGGAAGCCTGTTTGCATTCTTTGGAAAAAAACAAGTTTCTCAAGCTTTCAACCTGCTTAGGACATCCGAGATGAAAACAACATAATGCTACTTAGATTTAATGTTGGACAATTTATTTACATCTTCTATTTCCAGATGTTTTTGTTTGTCCACTTGGTTCTTGTGAAATGCCAGAAAGTACCCGAGAATTTATTTTCCTTGGAGTATAAGAGAGTTGTGTGGCAGGAGTTAGTGGTTTGTTGAAACATATACAAGACAATTCAAGGAAATAAAAGCTCATCTAATATTTTAAAGCTAATTTTCATAAATACAAAGAACAACCATGAAGCCATTAAATGTATATGATTTCAGTGTTTTGTATAAACTGTAAAACTGGAGGATGCCCCAAATACACAATGTACTGTAATGTGAGAGGCAGATATTGATCCGTGATCGTTTGTTGAGTGCCATTGAGTGCTATTTCCTTGAACAGCTGATCCAGTTGGTGTATGAGTGTGCTGTATTTGATCACATTTATGTGCAGAGCACAGTGGTACCTTGTGTCTGAGCTTTATTCAAGAGCCCATAATTTCCTGCAGTTCCTATGGTACCACGCTGGAGACACAGCTTTCTCTCACGTGCATCTCGGCCATTGTTTCTTCAAGGGATCAGCTCCCAGCTGAACTCGCATCCTGCCTGCATAGGAAACAACATGAGGGACAAGGCAAAAATGTGCACACAAGGCTTTTTCTTCGAATCGGGAAGTTTAACTAAGCCTAACGAAGATGTATTTGAGCGCAAAGTGGCTTTGACCGTTCTGTTAAATGAGCGTGGTTCTTAGCATTTCTTAAGAAGCAACAGATTCTTGAAGTTAGCCAGGCTTGGCTTGTTGAAGTGTTCAGGTCAAACCCAGAATGTGTTTGCCTTGCCTGTTTGCGGAAGCAATGCGAGTGCTTGGAAAACTGACAGGGACTTTGTGGAACACTGAGTCCTGTGTATGAGATCAAAAATGTTGATCTCATACACGACCCGAAGGTCCTTCACCTGCTTGTAGATTTCTCCAAATGTGTATAACAAACACTAATAAAACACAACAATATCAAAACACAACTGTTTTGGACTCTTGTACTTACATACAATAAGTACAATTTTGGAGCTTGCAAAATACAAGTAGGTCCAAGAGTTTTGTGGTCAACATAAAGTTAGAAATGAACATAATTCACTCATGGCTTCCAATGCAAACATTGGTTGATTTTTGGCAGCAGACAATATGTTTGGCTGATACGCAGCTGTTAATTGTCCTGTGAAAGACCTGGTGAAGTCTACATACTGTGTGGTGAGTAGGTGTGCGGTCCTGCTGTTTGCGACAGAACAGGCCTCCTTCCTTGAGTCTAAATAGCACTTCTTGGCACACATGGGATCAGGTATAATGATGTCTTTGGCTGCCGGGACACTGTAAATGAACTCAAAGCGCTTGTGTTTATGAGCGATCGAGCTGCTTGGGGACGGATCAGAAGCAGGCCCGTGGCTTAAGCTAGAGTTACTTTATATATTTAGTCAACTGATCTCATATTTTTAACTAAAATTATATGGGAAGGTATGACAAAACCAACCCAGCAGTGAATGATCTATACTAAAGAGTCTAGTTATGATAAGAATTCGAGATATTTTGCAGACCTGAACAAAATATAATGTGCTGCATACCTGACTGTGTCAAGATTTTTGTAATGAAGCATGTGGAGGGAAATTCCTGCTTAAAACATTTTCCAGTAATTCTGTACATATGTAGCCAGGGATTTCTTGTTATATGAGGACTTGCTTTTGCTTAGATGTCCTAGAAAATACCTAGAATGCCCTAGAATATCGTGTTCCACATCTTGGCTATTTTCTGTCTATTGCTGTTTTTCTTAGTCTTGTGAGAGGTATATTTTCCCTAAAATAACAAATGAGACAAAGCAGATTTTGAGTCTTATTTCTGTTACACCAGATTAATGTTTTTCGGACCCTTGTGAAGAAACTGAGGAAATTGTGGCATTTATATTAAGAGTGTGAGCTTAAGCAGTCAGTGAAAAGGGAAGCGAGGCAGAAAAAAAGACGGTTAAGGGGCGGTTTTTGTCATCATATCTCCAAAGCCTCAGTTCTGCATTACACTGATGGAAAACTACTTAGAACTCCAGACGCGCTAGGCTTGCCAGAATCAGCTTTCATTCCAAAAAGAATTAATATTAATATTAGAGAGAGTCGACCCTGACATGTGCAATTTAGGCCAGAACCTGTGTAAATCAATCCCAGAAGCCCTTGCTTCCGGTCGGCTGGGACCTGGAAAGCTGGAACTTAGAGAGTTGAGTGTCTGAAATATCCATTGGCCAATTATCTCCCTTGCCCTGCTTGGGCTCAGAGCTCTATAAAACTAGGCTGAGATGGACTCGAGGCATTTTTGTTCCTCTTGTGGATAGGGCTCTGTGCCTGTGTATCTCTTCTGACAAGCACTTAAATGTGAAGGACAACATGAATTTTGCGGTTCATCTATCACCTGTTAAAGATTTCGGTTGTGGCTAAGAAGTTTAATAGTGTAGTGTTACCCGTGGCTAGAAAGAGATCCATAAAGTCTATAACTGGAACCTTCTTGATGGCTACAAGCGCTCCTGCATTTCCATACATGGTTCGACAGAAATGTGAATGCGTGTGTATATACTGATTGTATGTATTTAGTGTATTTTTTTATTTATACACACACAGACGCGTCAGGATTCTCAGGATAACGTTCTGATCAAAAGCATTCTTGGAGTAATGTTTATATATAAAATGTAAAAAAATTCTGCAAACGCTACTTTGATCAGAACGTTTTATATATATATATATATAGTTAGAGTTAAAAGTGGAACATTTTAAAAACATTACAGAATTTTAAAATAATATTCTTATATCAAAGCAATACTGTTACTGGAACTTAATGTTATTTTAACATTTCTGTACCTTAATGGAAACATTAGGGAATCTAAAAACCTAAAATTAGCTGGGTGTGTGCATGTTATGTTACAGTAATTTAGTGGTTATTTGTGTTTTACACAGAGCAAAAATGTAATTGTGTGTAAAGGTTGTCTGTTACAAATTCTGGTCATAGTGTGGTAGTAGAGATGAAACGTGTATTATTTTTGTGCAGTGGATGGTTAGTTAGTATTGCTCTGTGCGGTCATTGAATTGCTTCTAGACTCCCAGGAGAGACGTTAGAAATGGAACATCTAGCTGTTGGAATTGCATTTAAAGCATCTGTTTCCACTGGAGTCTTATGAAAATGTGATTTCCATTTCCAGATTTATCGAACTTAATAGATAATATTTGGAACTTAATACTGCATATACAAAATCACTTGACTGAGCCACCAATGTTAGTGCGTTCTCTGCTCAGTCAGGACCCGACTGTTCCTGGGCCTCGTTCCACAAGCTCTCAGCAGGTACAGTGTGAAGCCAATGCTAATAATCTCTGCACCTGTGTAATGTGTGCTGGAGATTGGAGTGCTTAAGCTAGCCATGTCTGTCATGCTAGCTGTTTTCATCTCTCCTTTCATTTATTTCTCTTTGCCTCTGGCATGAAACCGCCTGTGGTGGGGAGAACTTGAGGGTGTTAATGTTTTTTCTCTGGTGCAGCAGGGCTGGTTGCTAGGGAGGAAAGCTGTCCGCCTTAGAAGTCAAAATGACTAAGTATGACAAAGTGAATCAAGTGTGCTAATATTTGAACTTTGCGAGGCATGATGGATTGGCTGTGCAACACTGAGAAATATCTTAATAATATTTACTCAAATACCCCAGGAAATGAATGCCTCCAATTGGCAGTTTCAATTTACACCCTTTAAAAAGTTTCCTTTGCTCTCTTCACACACTTTTCTCTTTACATCATGTTTTTTTATATCTTTTTACTTTTTATGAAAGGAAATGCTAAATTGTGAGGCCAGTGCCACATAGTTGACACATAGTTGAGTATAGATGACAGATGTCCAGGTTGAGGTGTGAGACATAAAATCAAATTGAAGTTGTGATTTTTAATGACTAGACCAGTGGTTCTTGTCCTGGGACCCACAGCACTGCAAATTAAGTATGCCTCCCTTATTTAAAACAATTTTTACAGCTCTGTCTTGAAACATAGTTGGCCCAATAAATGCATTAAAACAGAATATTTATTCATAGGGAGCTTTGACAGAACATAAATTATGGGTAGACAGGAAACATTCTTAACGTTTTGGTCTTGTAATGTTAATGGATTTGTATCCCATCAAAACATTTGCCACACAGTTGCATAACGATGGTTATGAAAGGAAAGAGTGTGGCTTAAATAGTTGAAAAGTTGAAAAAAAATCTGATTATTTAAGACTTTTTTCTTTAAAATGAATACTAAAAATTACTCAGAAAAGTAACCATAGAAGTGCATGTATATATATGTATACGTATATATGTATATTCATGCAGTCATAGTTTAGGTTCAAGGCTGAGGAACAGATCCTGAGCAATTTAACTGAATCTGTAATCTTGAGAGTATGGCTAGAATTACAGGTGTACTTCCTTTCCCAGGGTCACAGTAGAGATTGTAAATCTTTGTGGCTGAGGAGAGAGTCAGACCTGCTATTGTCATACACGTTTCACACACAATGAGTCAGGCAGGTAAATGAGTAAGTCTTGAGATCTGGCGTGAGTGAAGCAGAACTGAAACCAGTGGCGCAATGACGCGCCGTTGAGAGAATATATATAATATATATATACGTATATACAGTATATATATAAAACATTATAAAATAACTAAAGCTGTACTGTTTAAGGTTCATTTTGGACTAAATGCACTTGACTTATCAGTATTAATGGCAGTGATCTCTGTGAGTTTTTGTGTGCACAGGGTTTTTAGATGGAGAGCAAAGCGTTGTGACTAGCATTTCTCAGTCAAGTTAGTCTGTTAGTCAGTCTTACTCCTCAGGAGTTTGGTAACTATGGAGATTACTTATCATGATTTCAATAGTGTTGATTTTAAAAGATTGTCTTTCTCCTCTTGCACACATTAAGGCATTTTGAATTGACATTACTGGCATCCAAAAGGGAAATTATTTCCTCTTGCTTTAAACCCATGCTTCACCAAGCTATGGCTAAACCCTTTGTGGCCATCTTCTGGCTGCTGTTTACAGTCTTTATGTGGATAGATTTCAGCAGCAACGCAATTATCCGCATCACTTTACCGTCCACAGCCTCTGTGATGCGACCTCCAATTTCTCAACACTGAAACCTTACACCAATATAGCTTGAGTTTATCTCCCATTTATTTTTACTAGCAAATGTCTTCCTTCTCCATTCCTCCCACTCCTTAGCCTTCCATTGTTGGATAGGAAGAAACAGGAGGATGAGAGTTTGCTAAACGTTTACAATTGAAAACGTATTCTCGCTTGGCATTCCCTCATATTCTACTTTTCTTCCCTGTCAACAGTGTAGAAAATCAGCAGAATATTTTAGGTGATTAAAGATAATGTGTGTAATTTCTATGCCATGAGACAGACTGTTTCCAAGCAGGTTTCCCGAACACTGTCTGCCATTGGTTGAGAAAACAGATGGCAGACAAATTCACACCATTGGTTAAGCCAGTGTTGCTTTGCCTAACTGGTAGGGATGCTCAGGAAAAAGCAATGCTTTAATTGTGCCACAGATCTACAGTGTTTATACCATGAAATCACCTCAATGTCTCTGCAAATTCTATTTTTATTCTATTTTTATATAGTTCTGTGTCCCGTTATAGGCCTGTTTTGGCTACGGTCTTAATATAAACATTCACATCTCAGACCACATCAGAGTTATCATAGTCATTCACTACTGTAGTGGGCCAGGGTAACAAACTGTTTGTTGCTTATGTGGAATTAGATATATTTATTTTTTCCAAACTTACTTGTTATGTGTTTTACAGTAATACAATTTTTGCCCATCCTGTATTAAAATGTTTTGGCCCGCTAGATAATTGAATATTGTTAAAGTAAACCACTTTTATATTGGTGGGCAATGCTACCAGTAAGTGTACAATTAGAAGCTATTAGAAATGAGCTTCTCAGTGCTTTGCCTTTTAACCAGCAGAGGGAGATAAAGAAGGCAGTCTCTAGGGAGTTTAACAATAGCTGAAACTGAAGGAAACAATTCATGCATCACAAATCAATACTGTCATGACAATTGTCTGCATCCATACATAAACACACTATATGTCCTAAAGAGAGAGTTGTTAAAGGATCAGTATAAACAGGTTGCTGGGGGTCGATGGCAACATTAGTTTGGCAATCAAATGTTCATTTGGGCAACAAAGAGCGTCTGAACCACATGAAAGAGGTATGAGGCTTCCTGTTTCAGTGTGTGTTCAGACTTGACTCTTCTGGCAGCTTCTCTTTTCGGCTTGGATGAACTCTCACTGACATCGCTGTAAGTGTTATGTCTACTGTGACTGCATCCGCATTTCAGATGGAGCTTTCTCACACACATCCTCAGATGGGTGACCGTCTGAATTCAGGTGAGAAGAAAGCCTGGAAGAGCAGCCGTCCATTGTAGTAACTGATTCAGAGTGAAGGTCCGATACAAAAGCGATAACAGATGAAATTCTTGGTCCGTTCACACAAATTAAAGACTCTGTCCAAAATGAATGTTCATTCAGATTTCCTCCTGTACAATAGGTGGCACTGATTGACACAAATTTACTTTTTGCTTTTAGCTGTCAATGTCAGTGTTATGATGAGTAATTTTATTACCTGTTCACCTGTTAGTAAAATAGCTTTAGCACCACAAATGCGATGGATTGTGTTGCAGCAGTGGTTTCAGAATTGTAACCAAAAGCTCATATTTCGTTGGTTAAACTCTTTCATTTGTTGCTATAAAAAAGGAAAAAAGTAGTCTTTTGGGGGATGTATACTCGTGCCTGGTGGGCATATTGCTTCTATTTAAAATATTAGTTTTAATAATTACTTTGTCTTGGTGTAAACAGTCCATAAGAGATGCATTATAGGATCCTGCAAGAGGTGACAAATTTTAATTAAGTCAGATCCAGCAAATCCTGCTAGACCTGTTAGATCAAACAGTCACTGCTCAGAAACAAGGATGATAGATGGTGTTTTTCCCCTGTGTCAACCAAAGTCATGTAGACAGTTTATGTATGTCTAGAAGCAGGTATTTGTACAATGAAGGTACTGTATATGTGTGTGTAAATGCTCTTATCATGTTTCTCATTCAGATAACTCAAACCAAGTGTCTGTTTCCTGGCAAGTGACAATGTCTGCACAAATTGCATAATAATGCCTTTGTCTAGGATGTGATTATGTGTGCAAATATGTTTGTGAGTGTTCAAATATGTCCCTACCTGAATGACTGACATTAAACGCTTTCATTACCTGGCTGAATGTGTACCCACAATGCTCCAGAACAAATAAAAAACACACACACAAGGGTCTTATCAAATTACCTTGCCACATGTCCACAAAAGTTTCACTTGTGATTAGCAGCACTTGAGGATCTGAGGGTGAAGAGTTTAAAGAGGCAGTGAGAGCTTTTAGGCTCCCGGATTAGAGGTGCTGACAGGGCAGAGCTCAGTCGTGTGTTGGTTTGTCCAAGTATTTAATGACTACCTGTACAGGTGAGAACATCCCCTACTGTGAAACCAGTCCAAAGGTTCTGCGTTTGACAGCTCTGCTCTGATTCTCAGAGGAGGGCGGGCAGAGGCTGATAGAACCAAAACTTCCTCTGAAAGACAAGGTAAACAACAGGGTTAGTGTGACAGCACGGGAATGTGAAAAATGCGTTTTAATGGATTCTTTGGTGTTTCTTAGGGCAGGGCATCGAGTGAGAACAGAGAGGTAAAAGTGGTGGGCTGAACCTGGGAAAACTATACAGAAAGAGGGAGGCTGAAGGAGTGTGATGAGAGACTGGCAGATTGTCAAACAGATGTAGGTGGGAAGAGAGGAGACCCGCCAGATGTAGCAGAGATGAGACTCGCAGTCACTTATTATTCAAAGGAAAAAGGGCTTTCAAGAGACCTTCCTCACACAGTCATGCTCGCTTTGCGATGCTGACAGATTTAGAAGGCTTAAGCTTTTGAACTCCGCTGATGTGCCAGAAATATTACTCAACTGTGGCATTACGTCATTGGAACTTTGTATTTTTAGCATTTGACAATGACAATGCAAAGCAAACGTGTTGGCAACTTCAAAAACACGAACATTTTAATTGTTCTTCCAGTATAAATCAAATAAATAGGATTGATTGCACTTAAAGCTGCAATTTGTATCTTTTTGAGTTAAAAAAGAACAAAAATCAGTTATTCAGCATATATCAAACAGATCAGTTTATAATTTAAGATGTCAGGACCAATTTCCTAGAAAATGTCAGTTTGACTGACATTGTGGTTACGTCACATCTGTAAACAGAAAGCAGACAATCCGGCTATTACATTGCATGCGTGGGTGCTGGAATGGTGGAGCGTTTGTAACTTGTTCTTACAGCAGTTTAGAATTTAAATTTCATCCACATTAAGACAACTCTGCAAGTAACTTGTAATTGTAATATTGCAAGTAGCTTTGTTGGAAACAGAAATGGCCATAGAGAGGCAGAAGTTCCAGATTGCAGCTTTAATTACAGACATATCTGCTTTAACCAGTGTAGCTGGCATTAAACATGTAGCTGGCATCAAACATGTAGCTGGCATCAAACATGTAGCTGGCATTAAACATGTAGCTGGCATTGCTGCGTAGTGGGTAAGACAGTTATGTCTGACCCCTCTGTGAGCCTCAGGATATCTCATGACAATGGGTTACTTCACTCAAAAGGTAGTAACATGGGCCCTAACACGTTTTCTTATTTGGAAAGAGCACGACAATTATTACTTATTGATTTCTACATTTTATGAATGCATGGACTAGAGGAAGACTTGTTTTAATGGCTTTACAGAGTAATTGTGGTGTAGCTGGTTTTGGTTTCTCTGACCTTTGCCCAAAGAGACTTATATGCACCTGCAACTGTGTGTCGTGACCCATGTAACCTCAGACAGATAGACTTCCCGTCAGCATTCAAATACTGGAGACCAGACAGAGACACCAGACTATAAAACAAAAATAGTTACAATGTCTGTCTGAAGGGTTATAAGTAACAATCAGTTCATTGTTTAACATTGTTCCTCATGATTGGGGCTCTAGAACCCATGTCAAATTAATTTAACCTTCATATTCCCATTAAATTTTTTTCTTTAATATGTTTCTCCATCCTGTCCAAACCAGAGTGGGCATATGTAACTGAAGCTTTAACCCAAAGAATTAGGAAAAGTCTACAAGTATCAACATGATACTAAGATATTAAGTATGTTTTCTGAGCTATTAAAAAGGCCTTGGGGTCTTGAAGTTCGAGAGGCAGAATATGAGGGTTAATTCATAAAGCAGGCCCCAGGGCTGTGTTATCATGTGAAAAAACAGCAGTAGTCATGATAATACAGATTATGTGGTAAACGAGCAGGTAAGGAAGTTATTTTCATAGAGATGATATTTATGGCGTGAGTGCTTGATGGATGGACACAGCCAGAGAGTGTGTGTGAGAGATATCAGTTGATGTTTCCATGTGTGTGAGTGTTTGTGTGAGTATAGGGTGAGTGAGAACAGGCGAAATGTGGAAGTTGATGTTCCCTTCCCTCAGGGATGTGACATCCTTGCAGAGGAACAAAACCAGGGCAGCGTTAGTAACAGGAT
>JAZGTI010015679.1:0-13250 GCA_036877585.1 Botia kubotai
ACCCCCAAAGGCCTGAACATTTCCAGATGGAATTAAAGAAAAACTCCTCCGAGAATCAGTCAGATGCCACAAAGCGTAAAATGTTAGACTCTCAAAGCCAGCCATGAAAGCATGACTTTGCATGGTTTAGCATGATGTTAGTATGATTTAGCACGATGCTAGCATTTTTGAATGGCTTAGCATGATGATAACACATTTTAACATGATGCTAACATGTTGATGCTAGCAAGAATTGGCATCATAGTATGATTAAACACAATTCTAGCATGTTTTGGCATAAATTAACATGATGCTAACATGTTTTAACATGATAAATGTAATGAAATATGGGTTATTTATGATGTTATGTGGTTGTTAAGGTATTCTAAGTGGTTTGCTAGGGTGTGGCTTGGAAGAGGTATGGCAATACCTAAAGCCCACTGACAGTCATTGAGCCAAATAAGCCCACCCACATGTCTCTACAGTGTTCCAATATTGAGATACGGTTTATTTGTTTCATTACACAGTTGCTAGGGTACCAGAAGTGGTTGTAGCTAGATAGTTAAAATGATAAAACTAATAGACCAGATATGTGTCTAAACAAAATGAGAGCCAAATTTCTGTGATCCTCTGGTGCTGAGATACGCCTCTTTTGTGTTGGTTGCTAGCATGCTCTAAATGGTTGCTAAACATTGTATACCCGAACGCTTATGAAAATCAAAGCACACTTCTCCTCAATGAGCCGCATTATTTAAACCTTATTGCTCCAAAACAAATGGCGCAGATCAAGTTACATGCCAAAATTTGTACAGAAGAATTATGTAAGTGCAACAGTGTTTTTTTGCCTTTGGCAAACACCACTAGTAATAAGTATGTGAGATAGCAGTAGTGTGCTTCATCTTTGGCAAGCACCACTAAAAAGAATGCGAGTAATAGTGTACTACCACTAAATATGGCAGACCAGCATATGGTATTCAGCTTATTTGACAGCTCCACAGCTGTACAGCTCCAGTGGGATGTTAGATCCCAGCTGCTCCTGAGGTCCTTCCTGTATTGTTGCTTGTGTCCTTTTCCAGGATCTTCATGTGACCTCAAAGTGACCCTGTTCTACAAACATTATTGTTCTGATTAGAAATGGATGAATTGATATTGAAGTGTGAATTAAAACATATTAAATGGAAATTATCTTTAGTTGAATGAAATGAAAATTCATGTTGCATCAGAAACTGTCAAACTCCAGAAAGGACAAAAAAGCAGCATAACCATAAAGTTCAATTTGACTTGTGAACTAAGAATACAAATGGCACTAATGCTGAATATTAAGTCCTAAATAGACTCTATAATTTGTAAAGGAGAAGTTAATGTAAAATTGTAGCTGGAATAAATCAAGTGAATATTAAATTTTATATTAAACAAAATTTCACAATCCGTGATATAACAATATATACACAATCCGTGATATAACAATATATACACAATCTGTGATATAACAATATATACTCAATCCGTGATATAACAATATATACACAATCTGTGATATAACAATATATACTCAATCCGTTTGTAAACCTTTTATATGGGATCATTTTCATGCGTCTGTGCTGTTTGATCCACCAGATGGAGCACAGAAGCAGAGATTGCGACATATGTTGGTGTCATGTGACTCAGCCTGAACTGCACTGGAGGATTATTACGCAAAACGTGTTGAAAACATGACTCGCATATGTTTTATATGCATTTAGGATATGCAGAAATACAGTGTGTTTCTTATTATTCATATATAACAGGCCTATTACTTCAAATGGCTCACAAAATAGGAATGTTTATCAAACTACTGATGTGCAATTTATTTATTTATTTTCTGCTCCACGTCAAACTTTTATTAGCCATGAGTTCTGAGGCAGATCAGGGGTTCACTGAAACTGTTCCACAGAGCAGCTGTATCAAAACAGCCGGCACAGGGAACTCCCATGCTGCCTTTCTACAACTCCCACCCTGGGATAAATGATTCTGCAGGGTATGAGGCAACTACACAGGATGCCAGAAGGTCTCAGTCTCTTTAGTTTGCATGGCTTGCCTTTGTTAAATCTCATGCTTGCAACAGGACCAACTGAATTGGTTATTCTCTGAGGCATGGGAATATGAAAAGATGATTTGAAGATGTTTCTGCTGAAAGAACATTTTCTGTTCTTTTCAAGATCTGTTGTATATATATATATAAGTATATCTCCAGTGACCAATAAACAATAAGTAAGTTTTCTTAACTTAACTTTATAACTTAAGTTTTCGGGTGAATTTTCAATTAGGAACACACAGACTTTAAATAAATAATAAATAAAACAACCGCTTCCATTGTTGAGTCAGTTTGAACTAGATTGTTACGCAATACATACAGTACTCACGTATGCTGTATATCCATTATAGATAACACTTTAGTTGTATATATGAATATCACCTTAAAGGGCTACCAAAATGTATATGAATGTTTATCTAACTATTGATATGTAAGTACTTTCATATTTTTGTGCCCACTTTTGTTCCCACCGTCATATTTTTGTTCCCACTATCATTTTGATGTCCCACTTGCAATCTGACAGGGAATGGTATTTGGTGATTTTTCAGTTTCAGTGACACTTTATTCTGTTTGAGAAATAAAATCATTCCATATCCTCACATAATGTTGCACTGGTTAGAATGTGATGCCAGTAATATTGTGGATGTCAGTATCCAGTAATGCATCTACAATATATTTGTCATATGACAGAGCAGTCGAGCCGATCAATGGTATCCTGACCCTTCAGATTGGAACTGTGATGTTTGTCTTATTATTATTATTTTTTAGACAGGAAAAAACTAACCAACCATGAATCACAGTTCATTTAACTTTTAAATGGCATATAATAGTGGGAGGGTTTTTTTTAATTGTTAATAACTTGCATAGAAAATATCTTGTGTAATGTCTGTGTTTATGTTAAATCAGAAGTATTGATTATTTTGCAGACAGATAAACAAAGCGTATACAGAATATACAGTTCTGCTTCTGAAGATATGGTTCATCTGCTATTAAGTGCCTCAAACAAAAACTTAAATTCTTCAAATGTCTTTAGTTTTTAACCTTAAATGTGCACTCAAGTAGTTGTTCTGACATTAAAAAAGTTTTACAGATAATATGCACTTTTGAAAAATCTTGTACACTCCATATGAGCTCCAGTCATATCAGTGGCCTAAAGCAGTTTTATTTTACCCCATTACTGGACAAATTCAAGAAATCCAAAATCAGCCAAAGCACAACTGCTTGAATAAACCTTAAATGAACATATGTTTATTTCCAGGTAGACTGTTGAACCCAAATGCCCAAAAATTGCATAAAAGCCAGCCAATCAGATTGGAACTGACAATTTCTTGTAAACACCAATTGTAGTGTTTTTTTGTGAGAACATTCAAATAATGACTTTCATACTGAGTGTCATTTGGGTAGACACTGAAAAATATATCAATAAGAATGCATTGACAGAATCTAAAACAAACTTTTTGGCATATACAACTTTATAAACTTAACCCTGTGACTAGTCAAAAGTTAAAACTGAAATCTTTGTGAGGATGTGTCTTTGTTTAAACGTTTACATACAAAACTATATAGCTTCAATGTGCATTGTGTTCAACTTTCACAAACATTCGAAACGAAGTAACAAAACTAATTCAATATTGTGTTTCTTTACACATATACAGGAGTCCTTTTCTCAGAGGATGTGCAGTTGTTCCAGAATTACATGGACAGACAATACTCCCCTATTCTATGTACATACAACACATTCTTTCTCTAAGTAACTGTTACTTGGAGAAATTCATGGTCAGCTCTGTGGATTCTGAGACAACAGGTGTGCCGCAATGGTGAATTTCTTCTCCATTTGACTGCTCACATATTTTATCTTAGTGAATTCCTGCTAAAATTTGTGGTATGACTAACCTCTCATGCTAATTTTCACAGCATACCTTTAATTTTATCGAGGGATTGGGAAGCTTTGTTGGGTAATTTTGATTGAGGCACAATTTGAATAAGTATAAATGTGTTTGCATTAAAAATTATGATCTAGTGCAGTGCTTGAAAATTAATGCAAAAGACTTCCATAAGAAGACCAAGGTAACTTTGCGATTGTCTGTCTTGACCTTCTAAAAAGTTTTTCTAATAGCAAAAGGTGGACCAATTCCTTGTCAATTTTAATATAGCTTGCAATATTTTAACACTGGATCTATAACCTACTTATATTCCCAAAGTTCCTTAAAACATATATATGGATAAAACGTTTACTATTCAAGCAAGGTTTAGTCTTGTCCTTAAGTGCACAAAAGGCGGCACTATGATGCTTATTTTTCCAAGTTCTTAAGTCACTTCACTGCAGGATTGATGCTTTGTGTCAGGCCCAGATCCTTCATGGGTTGTCTAATACTATAATTTGTGATATAGAGTGTGAGGTAGGGGCTCTTAATCTACTATTGTATTCACACATGCCAAAAGTTCTACAAACGCAAACAGAAGCGTCATGGGAAAGCATTCTGGCATCTTAAAACAGCTGAACCAAAATGTTGGCATGTACTTCAGAAGGCTCAGAAAACATGATTCTTAAACAAACCTTGCCAACACATTTAGCATCTGCCAGTTTGTGGCAAGTGGTACAGTGATTCTGAATTTGTCGATTTATTCTGCTGGCATTATTGCATACTTTGCTTTCTGGGTCAAAGTATACTTGAAATTTGATATTATTTAATGTCTTACTATATGTACCCCCTTACATTGTACATGTATAATGTAGCACTGTGCTACATTAGCTTTTTTACGTAGTTAGATTACAGTGACTAAATACTTCATAATTCATTACACCAAACAGTGATAAAATCAAGCACCACCCAGTTTCACTTTGCTGTTGAATATTATTATGATGAAGTAGTGTCACATGGACTAATGACACTGGTTTACATTACATACACAACAACCATACAAGTCTCTTACCATAATTCTTTAATCCAACGTCTAGGGCTCATGTATAATCCATTCCCTCTGCTCCTATTCCCTCCACATTTACCCGCATGCATTACATAAATCACATTATACAAATGCACATTTTTGTTTTATGTTTATTTACTGAAGTTTGTTGTGTATTGTCTTGGATGTTGTGTGTGTTACTATGTGTGATTCTCTGGGTGGCTGGATCTGAGGCCTACCAGAGCATACATGAAGCGCCTACTTATGATGTCACAGCCTTGCATTGTTACTATGAGGACTATAATGCTATTAAAAGTGAGACTAGCCACAATACAGTGTTTCTTTACTGAGTGAGGGAAAAAATGTATACTAAAGTGGCTGTGTACATTTGTGTATATTTATATTATTTATTTTTCTTTTCCATTTGCTTGCTGTATTTATATTTTTGTTTTCTTCATCCTTTTTTTTAATTTGATACTTTGGTTTTTGGGTAACAGTGTACTGTATATATATACGTACTGTCACTGTGGACTGCATTTTGGCACTGTTAAGTAAGTAAATCCACCTTGCATCTCCATCCATTTTTAGACAGTTTCCATTTAAACAGTTTACTTCTGGTCCTGTGTGATGGTCCTGGTCATGTTTTGAAAATACACCACAATGTTAAATTAAAATTAAATTAATTAAATTGATTAAAATGTTAAATTTCAGTTAAAATTGCAATCACAAATGTGATTTACCACCTTAGTTACAAACGTCATTTTATTCAGTTTTATAATGAAAGGCCACTGTTCAACTTAATGTTTTATTACCCCTTCAGTTTTAGCCATAATCTTTAACTTGGAAGGGTTTGATCAGACAGGCTTTTACAAAGCTCACTCTGTGTATGGGAACAGATTTTTTCAGTTTCCTCTCAAATTTAAAGGTCTTTCTTATTTTAACAGATGTGGACATGCCTGTAGCCGATCATTCCCTGGTGACCCTAATGTGCACTTCCTGTCCAGTAAGCAAACACCCAGGAATGGAACAATCACACTTTGTACCTACAAGTTCACTATTAGAATAAAGTGCTTTTAGTCCCTGCTTTATAGTTTAGCACTTCTTGAAGCTAGCTGTAAGCCAGAGGCAGCTCTAAAAAAAGAAAGAAAACAAGTCACCATAATCTTGAACCAGCCCTGTTTAATTTACTGGCTCTGGAGGCTGGTCACGCTGGTCAGGTTTACTGGCTTGGCCACATCTCAACTGGTTAGGGTGGGAGAACAGTAAGATTTAGGACCAAAGAAACTATTTAGGGTAGTTTTGTTCAGCTCTGCAGGCGCAATGTATTTGCATGACAGACATTCAATTGAAATGCCAGGTAATATGTAAATATCAGGAAATAATTTTAAATCAGTGATAAATCAGTAATGTCTAAGATATTTAAGAGCCATGTAAACTTGTGTACCATATTTATATTCCCAGGATTTGTCTGTTTAAAGTGTTCTGTTTAAGTTTCTGAGGTTCACATGTGGTAAAATGGTACTTGTGGCTTTACCACAAAATGGAAACCCTTCCCACTATAACCAATTGTTTGCATTTATTTGAAACATATCAAATACCAGTTGCCACCCTGTGGTAAATTGCCTGTCTGGATTTTTCATTTGTCACCTATAAAGTCAAAGGGAAACAACATTCTAAACCCATTATACATCCTTATTCTAACATATCTTTAAATAAAAAAGGATATTTAATGAACAAGAGAGACTTCTATGCAACAGAAGTTGATTTGAACGTGAGCCAAAATAACAATTACAACTAGTATTACTAAAAATACTAAACATTTTAAAATTCCAGGTTGAGTTCCATGCCTAACTTCACTCCATTTGTACTCTATGAAATAATTTCAACTTCAACCTCATTATGTAAAAACAAAGACAACAGTACAGTAACAGATGTACAGTAAGGCAACAGAAGAGTTTCCATAATGGGAGTTTCAATATTATTGAATATTTCAATTTTTATATTTCCATGTTCATATTCCAAATATTTATTCACAGTACTACACATTCAGCCCAAAGAAAACAAATGTTGCCATGTGCGGCTGTCAGGATGCTCAGACACACTGTTAATAGCAAGAGTGTTTCAATGGTGACCTATGACAGATTATATGACAGATTTATAACAGATTATGCATTTTCTTTGATAATATAACAGAAAATTAGAAATAACTAATAAATTATTAAGACAGTAAATGCAGTAAAAAAAAACACAACCCACATTTTTATATGCATACAAATTACAACATACAAACTCATTTATAATAATTAAGATAACCAAGTTATGAAAAACAAAAATACAACATAAAGTTCCATTGGTGTGTTTACAACTAAAATGTATCATCTGTAGGCAGGCTTCACATATAGCTAGCAGTCACGATCAGAACAGACAACAACACACACACTCAGACTAAACTCTGCCTCCACCCAATCAGCTACAGCACGCAAGAGGGAAAAGCCAGTGTCAATGGTAACAGTGCTCCTCGTCAGAGAGACACTTCATGGAAAAAGCAGTGCATGTGGGGGAACTCCTATTGTCAGGGGAGGATAATATGGCATTGACCTTCTCAACAGATCATTAACAAGTTTTTCCCTTTTATTCGACCTCTCAGAGTACAGTATGAAACAGATGACAGATACTATCAGTGAGTATTCTGATGAAAATACCAGGCAGAAGATTTGTTATTTCAGTTTTTAGTAGGATATTTAAAAAAAAATTAAATGTTGTCTTTTGCTAAGGGGGAAAACTGTGTTTTGTTAGTGGTGCTGGCTAAGACAAGCAACAGGACTCACGTTAAACACTTTTTAAAACTTTATATTAAATATGATATTTATTAAATGTCCTCTGATTGGCTGGCATGTCACAGAGCACAGGTCGCTGCTCTGTGGTCTTGGTCTTGGGTTTTTTAACTTTTTTAATTTGCCATGGTGCAAAAACAAAAAACTGTCCTGGTAGTCCAGAGAATCCTAAAATCATGGCAAGTTTTGCATGGGTAAGCATCACTTAGACTGACACATTGATATTTTGCTAGAGACTTATTTTGTCAAGGTGCCAAATTATTTCCCCCCCTCACGCATAGGACACAAAGATGAAAATGTATTGGTCCAATGGAGCAATGGAGCAATGGAGCAGTTGCCATCCAACCATAGCCCAACTAAAACTTGAGAGACTTTCCATACATAATGGGAGAAAGTGTTACAAGCCCAACCCATGAAGCCATGTGTGAAGTCTAAGTACTCTTCTGTTAAAGTTTAGGAGATTATTTAACTATGAATGTTCCATATATTGCTCCCTAGAGAGTCTTTTAAAATGACCAAACCTTTATACGCACCTGTATATAGGAAGCATGGTCACTCCCTAGTCTACAAGTAATACAGCCCTTGTTTCTTAACAAGAACCTCTCAGTAGGGTGTTTGACTTTCAAGAGTGGAGGCCTACCATATTGTGAACAAGTTATGTTTATAGACAGCAAGACATTTTCCACATCTGTTCATCGTTCAGTAAGGGAATTCTCTGAAGTTTCCCTCTTAAAAAATAACAACAAATGTGAAAAGTTCACTTAGCAACAATGTTGAAAACAAGGTGAAGTGCTGGACACTTGGTGTTTCTAGTGTTATTAAGTACAGTAATTAAATATTTTAGCTGATGGTGACTCATGGCTGGTGGTAGTCATCTGAGAGCACAGCATGTGTGGTGGCCAAACTGGTGAATGCAGTGAATTTATAATCTCAGAACAACATGTATATATTGTCATGTGATGTAGTGTTGTGCATCATAAAATGTTTAAAAGGCGCCTGCAAAATACGTCAACACTGACTCACTGACTGTGAGTCAGGTCTAGCGTGAGAAAAAAGAAGATATTAGCAAGAAAATATAAGTTCTAAGAAGTTTAAAAAGTGTGTGCCACCCTATCCGAGCTACATCTCAGCAGGTGACAGACATAATATGTGTGTATTTTATTTAGGAGTGAAACACACTAGATCAGATCTTGATAGAGCTGCCTGGCCTTAGTGTGAGAGGTGTCCACTGAGGATGCTCTGCTCCTGCCTGGTCCCATTAAATTCTGATGCCAGCTGCACCTCACAGGTTGGGTTGAGATGTGGAAGAGATGCTTGCAGGCTACCTGGCCACATCTAGTCTGGTGGGCAGCAGGTCAGACTGGGGCATCCTTGCACACAATAGCAATTTTGCAAGCCCTGGACCAAGGTGAGGGATTAGAACTGGACATGTTTTAGGAGCACCGCCGAGCCACAGATCTCACCCTTTGTGCCACCGAACAGATGGCCTGTGCCATCTGCCATTATATGGCTGCTTTAGTGGCAATAGAAAGACACCTGTGGCTCAACTTATTGGGCATTAAGGACAAGGATAAGACCTTCTTTTTAGATGCCCCAGTTGCTCCTCAGGGTCTGTTCTGCAATACTGTTAATTCCATCATCGACATATACATCAAGTTAAGAAGCAGTCAGAGGTGTTCAAGGAGCTCCTCCCCATCCACCTTCCTTCTTCTTTTAGATCTTTCCATGCTTATATGTAGCAGCAGAAGGCCAGCAAGGCAGCTCAAGCTCCACCGCAGAGATCTAGGGGAGCCAGGCAGTATACGCAGGCCTTCCAGCACAAGAGGGGATTTGATCTGACAACTGTGCTTTCCTCATGGGCTGCAAAGAAGAACACCTTATGCCAGCAGCACCATCCTAGGAACCACCCCACGAAGGAGGGTTTCTGTGCACATCAACCCCTCATGCAAGATCCCTCTCAGAGACCCCAGGGGGTGCTTCTGCTTTCTACGCCACCTCCGGTGTCTCAGAGGGCAGAAGCACCTATGCAAACTTTGAGATGACATGTTAACTCATATGAGGTGCTCAAGGCTGGGACTTGAAGAGCATGCTTCAGTTCATAGCATTCTCAAGTTCAGAGAACTACTTTTCTAGGAGTAATTTGGGACTCCGCGGGCACAATTGTCTCCTGCACGTGTGGAGTCAATCCTTGCCATTGTGAACAGTGTTCGGCTAGGCCAGCATCTAACAGTCCTCATGTTTCAGCGATGGCAGAGACCAACCTAAAGAAAAATGGTTTTCATCCCAAAAACCACCCATTAATGATGGTAAGGATTATGCACTTTTGCAATGTGCGCAATTAGCTCCGTCAAGAACTGAGCGTCCATGTTCTTCACCCAGGCAAAGAGCTTGGGTGTCATAAACTTCTGACACAGTGGCGACACACTTTCTGAAGTTCTTTGTAGCTGGATCCATTGATGCTTTTGCACAAGAACAAGCAAATGGCTCCTGAAGAGAAAAAAATGATGAAATGCCAAACACTTGTAGGTCACATCAAGCACTGCCATGGGGAAATGAGACTGGTGTAATTAGATATGAGATTTAGGGGCCAGTCAAATCATTCACAGGGCATTCCCAATTCACTCACTACCTTCTCCTCTGTGTTCATTTCACTGTGCCTGGCTGCCCAAGACCCAGACTTCCAAAGAAACAGGAAAATAAATTTGCCTCCTGAAGTAGTTGTTTCCAGATGTGTCCTTCATCACGGGTCTGCTGTGGATTGCTTAGCACACAGGTACTCAGATAAGTGCAATGCTGGAAATATAATCTCATCATAAATATTTAGACATCCGACAAGTCAAACTGAATGAGTGACTATAACAAGGATAATAATGAAAAACTAAAATCTGAAAATGACCCCAGTCACCATTTTTAGATCAAAATACTAGTAGAAATTTTTAGCGCATTATTTAAAATGCCTGACTGTGTTGTCCGCCATTTAAGTCATTGTCATTGACTTTATCAGCTTGTACAGCTTGTAGCTCAAGGAAATGCACTAAGACATAATTAAAGCATCACAGCCCACAAGCCCCAGCACCAATTAAAAAAAAAGTTTTGCAAACCCCATATAAACTCTTTCCCCTATTATTTCCTGTGATTAAGCATAAATAAGTCCAAATGTTTACAGAGTTTACAGAGACTACACAATTTGCTGTTGCAAAGATTGACTGTGTGTGTGATAACCACACAGCAATGGGCTTTTAATTGAATTTCAAGCCACATCCTTACTGTACTTGACTATTGTCCTTGGCAACGAGAAGAGTGGTTTCAAGTCAATAGATTGTTTGAAAGGTCACTTGAAGGAAAGAGTTTTTTAGATAATAATAGTTATAAACTAAAAAGTATAGTTATTAGTATAATAGTTAATAATATTCCATACATGCTTTACATGAAGCATTTTGATCAAATACTAGCTTTAATGATTAAAGACAAATATAAGTAACCACTGGCAGATTGAAGACTAGAACAAAAACAGTAAGTTTCTTGATAGTCAGCCTAAAATACATGTGTGGTTGGGAAGCTACTTTCTGCAAGATACACAGAGCAGCAGTGAGCCTGATGACTGCTTTGTCAAGCTATAGAAGGCATACTTTCAAGTTGATATATTGCAAGTACACAGGAAGTTTCTTAGGTTCACTTTTGGGTGCAAAGCTTACCAATATCAAGTGCTTCCTTTCCATCTAGCCTTATCACCAAGCACCTTCATGAAGTGCGTGGATGCAGCTCTGGCTCCCTTGAGACTCCAGGGCATCCACATTTTAAATTGCATACACAACTGGCTAGTCATGACCAGCTCCCAGGCATCAAGGTGTTGTGTTAGCTCATATGAGGTGCTTAGGGCTAAGATTCAACCCCAAGAAGACATTATCCTGTGTCCCACTCTTGGGGCACAATGCTGTCGCAGGATTTTTTCGATGAAAGCTTCTCTCATGTTGGGGTGAGGTTCTCAATGGCTGCCTGTTCAGTGGTCTGTATGAGGGCCCTCATCTCTCCTGGCACATAAATTGCCAGGAAATGAGGGCGGTGCTTTTGGCATTAAAACATTTCTTTCCACATCTCAAGGGCTAACATGTTCTAGTCTTTGTGGACAACACCATACTGGTCTCTCATGTAAATCACCAAAGAGGACTTCGTTCACACCCCTGTTCAAGCTAACACACCAGATCCTGCTCTGGGCAGAGACCAGGAGTGGAGGGAGTGGAGGCTCCGCCTGGTGTCATGGCATCCATGGTATGGGGTTTGGCCAAGTGAAAGTAGATTTGTTCCCCTCTAAGGAGTCAACACACTGTCCCCTCTGGTTCAGCCTCACTTATCCAGCTCCATTGGGGCTAAATGCCTTGGTACAGATGGGGCTGCATCTACTTAAGGCTGCATCTTTACGCCTTTCCCCTGATAGCCTTGCTCTCAGGAGTGCTAGAGAGGGTAGATCAGGACTGAGTTTGTCTACTTTTGGTAGACAAACTTACTCTTTTCTACTCTGAATGTTGTAGAGAACATTCAGAGTTCCAGAGCTACATCTACTAGGAGATTCTATGCCCTAAATGGCAGGTTTTTGTGTCATAGTACAACACCTGGTTGACCTGGTTAATTGCCCTGTTAGTTCAGTGCTGGGATTTTTCCAAGAGCACCTAAGAAGGCTCTGTAATTAGTTACATTGCTCAACGGGGTACAGGACATACAGGCTCTTTCTGTAGACCCTGCCTGTTTGGATTTTGCCCCTGGCTTTGTTAATGGCTTTGTTAATTTGCACCCTTGACCAGACTATATCCCCAAGGTACCTGCTACTGCTGGTCACCTGGTGGTGCTTCAGGCCTTCTGTCCTCCGCCATATGAGTCACTGTAACGTGAAAGGCTTCACTTATTGTTTCTAGTTAGAGCTTTGAGGATCTATGTCCTCCACGCAAGCTCCCCCTCCTGTGGCATTAGACCCCATTCTAGCAGGAGTAAAGCATCATCTAAGGCACTATCTGGGGGGGATTTCTCAGTGTCTAGGCGGGTCCTCTCTGCATTTTTTAATTAATTACATTTCATTCGATTTTACAGTTTCGACTGGAATTCATCTCCAGGCGCTTAGGTGCTCCTGGGCTGACAGGTTTTTTTTTTTTGCTCCTGATGTTTCTGTGCCAATTTTTTACAGCATGTGGGGCAGGCTTCCCCTCACTGTGGCGTAGTGGGCATGAACGTTCTCCATAGTGTCAAGCCATGACGAAACGTTGAGTTCCCTCAAAAGGGAACTTTTTAGGTGATGTATGTAACCCGGTTCCCTGAGACTTGGAACGAGATGCTGCGTTAATTTGCCACACTTTGGTCTTGGCTGCACAGCCTTCCTTTAGATTTAGAATCTGATGACATATTTTGTAGGTGTCTTTACTCTGACATTTCCTTCTAGTAAATGTAAAACTATTTATAAATGGCAG
>JAZGTI010015680.1:0-13246 GCA_036877585.1 Botia kubotai
AAGCCACACTGTTAAAATGCTTACGTATCACCAAAAGATGTTTAGTAGCAGTAGCTTTAAGTAACACATGGCCAAGTCCTGGCATCCTTACATGAGATCCTGCAACACTGAATAATGTTTCATCATTCATTTGTGTCCAGATATGCATGTGTAGAAGAAACAAATCAATTATCAGCAATATTTCAGATTCAACAAAAAGGGATGCATCACAAAACCTAGCAAACTGCCTACCTAGACAGCATTTCTGAGCTTTTAAAACGTAGTCATCGACCTTAAAGCTATAGTTCACTGTACAATAAAAATTGTACAAAGGTTATGAGTTTTCCTGGGAGGAACACAATGAGGTCTGAGGTGACCAATTCTGTCATATTAGCATTTTTGGTGGATAAGCACTCACTAAAAAAGCTAATTATGACTCAACAGCTGTTCAATTTGCAATTGATTGATTTAATTACTACTTTTAGTGAATCCCTTTTTAAACATGTGGTGGTCCTATTAATTCTTCCCATGTGGAAAATTGTCAGACACTTAAAGCTGGAATTCTAAGGTGTATTCAGTGAACCATATTTAAATTTAATTTATACTTTATTTTGACCCATTACACAATTTGTTCTATTTTGAATTTCATTATTCAAACAGTATGAGATCAGAAAAAACAAAAACTTTGATCCATTGCTAGAAATTTGTTTTATTGATTTCATGAGCATAAATGAAAATCATAAATAAATTGAACCGAATTGTGAACTATAAATAATCAAATGCAAATAAACAAAACAGAACAGCTTGATTCTGGAGATCCTATATCATTCCTGAAATAAAATCATTTTACCTTGAGCTAAAATGTGTGAATTTGGTTATGATGGAAGAGCATTATGCAGTGAATAGTTCTATATGCAAACGACAGCCATAAACCTATCCCACTCAGTTTAATAATAATAATAAACCATCATAAAAACTATTCATAAAAACTTACTATTATGTCTTGGAATAATATTATTAATTATGGCACAGTCATGTTTTTTTTAAAGTTTGTGCCCTCCAAAAATCTAGAACTTACAAAAGGCATTTAATTAACGGTCATTTTTTTATTATTATTACCTATGAAGAAGGATGAACATGCAATTGGGGCAAATATGTAGGTGTGCAAAGAGAGATGACAATAGAAGAGTTTGCAGTTCAGAGATTTAGATATTTGGGTCAAACATTTAAGAAAGAAAAAAGAACAGCACTCGAAAGAGCAGTCAAAGCAGCACTGACACCGAAAACCAGGATTTGGGACACAGCATATATACATACATGTGCTTTCAGTATGTTTAGTGCAATTGAATAAGTTGGTATAAATGGTGCTGGTTCACGTATACAGTATAAGTGTTAACTGAACTATGGCAAGAAAAGTTTAAATACGCTCACTCTGGTCTGCTGGTCAACTTTCCTGTGTTTTGCGCGTAGGGCCTGTATTATTTATCACGGTGACTGGACAGAAATAATAAGCCAGAGAGCATTTCCCATCATAAAAACTGTAAAAACATACAGAAGAGCGTTACAATTCACATTGAACTAGTAACCTTGCTGTAGCTTTGTTGTTTTAAGGTAAAATGTCTAACATGTGCCATCGATTTTTACCTCAATGTGCAACATGTTCTAACATGTTAATGTCTCAAAAATGTTTTAATGTTTAGCGATTCTGTTGCAGAAAGGTATTAAGGTATGCCGTTTACATTTATTCATATTTACTGCACATTGTTCTGTCAAAATCTTTACAGTCTTTACAAATTATACAAATGCACAGCAAAAACAGAGCATTTTACCATTAAACTGTTCCAGCGATAGCAGCCTAATTGCATACCTGTATTTTGAAATAGTTTAAGTCACAAAAAAACATTTAGTCCAAATCACATCTGAAGAAATGGTAAACATTACTGAACTGTTCTTTTGAAATAATAACTTTTTAAAGAATTTGTTTTCCACTAAATGATATGATCTGAAGAGCATTTAAGCTCCAACAGTCATACATGATGCTTTATATTCATTCCCAAAGCCAGGGGCAATACCAAACTGTTATTAAAGGCAGAGCAATGACATCACAACGAAAATGACATCACAAATAAAAACCCCTGTGCCATAGTTTAAACTGTTAAAACTGTTTGAGCTATGTGATGTTCTTTTTCTTGATTTTGATTTAATATTGAACCGCTGCCATGATGCTCTAAGAATCCCAGCCAACTCCATAGAAACATGCATGGGCGTGCTTAATATTTTTAATGTACACTACTGGTATTCGCCAATTTTTTTGTATAAATGTATATTTTAGACAAATGAATCAATGGTAGGCCCACTAAGGGTCCATGGCAAATATTTCAGGCCTGTGCTCAACAAGAATGTAGTGAAAGAACATTTGGGCTATGCAAGATCAAATTAAACCCTGAACGAAGGGTTTTTTAATTTTAGTACAGATTACATTTGTCCCTGAGAAACCTCTAGTAATGTTTTGCTGTGCTGTATCCCCACAGAGACTTAATAGAGAGCCGTGCATTAAAAAGTGATGTACTCTAAGTGTGTTTTGTTTTGCTGTGTAGGGTGGCAAGGTTTTAGCACTGAAGCGCATTTATTTCCGACACTTATGTTGTATGGCCAATGAATATAATCAGACAATAACAGTCAAAGCTTTAAAAAAATGAATAAAGATAGACCTTGGCAGGTTGAGAGAGAGAAAAGAGATATGAATAGAAGGAGGGAGCGTGAGGAATACTGGACAACAGAATCGCCTACTGACTTCATGACTGTCCTTGAAACAAACAGAGAATGTGACAGAGATGGGAAAATGGAGGAGGAAAACAATGGGACGGAATTGAAAAAAATGACATCTGTGGGGAAAAACAAACCCCATAGGAGGAAAAAAATCCAGATTACCTCCTACCACAAAATGCCAAAGTCTCTCTGCCACTGTGGGAACATAACCCAGCAGTAGACACTGCAATATTTAAAAGAATAACAACCAACATGAAAACTTTATTATTATTTACTCACTCTCATGGCCTTTCAAACCTGTATGGTGTTATTTTGAAACATTGTGTGGGACATATTTTGAGGAACTGTACTGAAATTCATACAATAGAACAACAGTTCATAGTGGCCAGCATGGCTGTTAGACTTTTTGTTAGACAAAAATACTATAAAACCAACATAAAATAGGTCCATATGACAGGCATGCAATAAAATTTGTCTTTTAAAATGACAAATTGTTATTCACTTGATCTGTTTACATATTCCTTACCTCCAAAACCAGATTAAACATCTTTAACAACACTACTGCCAAAACAACATTGATTATTGTTTATGTATATGTAGTAACTAAACATGAAGCAACATTATTTATGTGTGTATATAGTTTAATATTGTAGTTTTTTAGCTTGAAAGATGTGCAAACATTTTCTTCTAAGAGTACCCTATTGTTTTTGGAACAATGTTATGGTGAGTAAATAATGACAAAATTTTTATTGTCGGTTGAGCTTTTCCTTAAGGGAAAGATCATTTTTAACCTGTGTCAGTAAAAGCATGTGAACAATAAACCCAACTCTCATCTCTTATTGAGCTTCTAAGTTTGATGAAGAGTTTCAGGGGAATAGCTGCTTATAACGGTGCAATGTGGTTTATTTCACAATCTCACACTCTGTTCAAATATAATATAAGTCAATCCATCTGGTAAATTATTGCTATTGATAGTGGTTTGTTCATACCATTCCAGCACATAAACCTAAAAAGAACCATTTGGGAGCGTGTGCCGTCCAGTGAGAAAACAACTCGCTCTTCCCCACAACTAGGTAAGGCATCATGGAAGTCAGTCGATTTTTATGAAAACTGTTTAACTGAGCCCACCCCAGAACCATATAATTTGCTGTCAAAAAAAGCACAGCCATTAAGTTTAATTGACAGTTGGTAGAGTTGGTATGGCTGTCTTGAAAATCATCACGCCATAGCCAAGAAGAGAAACAAAACAAAAATCCAGTTATATAATCAGATCTCTGACAGGGTGAGGACTTTTCTCCACAAAACTGCCTATTTGCAACTTCTGGATATCATGTGAGAATTATGACCATGTTATGTAAGCGTAATTGGCCAAGCTCCGCCCTTAAAGCATTATTGACCAGTCCTAACATTTGTTGTTGTCTTTGCTTTAGTTCTTTGCTAAGGTACGTCCAGAATTAATGTGTGTTTGGATTACGAATTGATTTGTTTACAGAAAATAAGGCAACACTCTGCTAGGCGTGAAAGTTTATTCATGCCCAAATTTACTGTATAACATCAGTATGGACATCTGCATTTGCAGATGTTTGGTAAATTCATGTTATTCTATATATTGAAGCAGATCATAGTACAGGCAATTAAATTGACCAGTCTTTTTCTGTTTGTCTATTTTTTTATAAATAAACTTTTAAAGAGACTTCCCTAACATCACACATCTTTACATTCCTATGGCACATTCTGTACAGGATGTGTAAGTGAGCAAGGGGCGGAGCTTAACAAAGGGTCAGTTATGCAGAGAATTCATTTAGGAGTAACTATAAACCCTAACCAATCTAACACCAACCTTACAATTGGCTTCTTGCATTAGCAACAAAAAACAAAGCAAAGCTTTTACTGTTGACACGGTCGAAAACACATTTGCTTGGTCTATGTTTGGGTTCTGTGACAGAAAAACACAGAGAAACTTGTGAGGATAGCCACGCGAACATACCTGAGGATAAGCAGAATGTTTTTATTAACATGGTACCCACAGAAGCAGAACTATCAGTCTGTTTGGTACCTAAACCAGACTGACAGAAGGTAATGTGTCCTCTCTTTGTATTTACCGTTTCATTCTAATGTAGCTACAGAAAGAAATAGACAAATCTCGTGCTCTCTCACTCTCTCTCTCTCTCTTTCTCTTAACCGTCTCTTTTCCATAAATCCTTTTCTTTTTCTAATCCCACGCTCTTTTCTGGGGATGTGCACAGATCTGTCTGTTTTTGGTCAAAGAATCTGAACATTGGCATAATAAACAAAGATTCTGTATGACCATTCAAGGGCTTATGTTTACTAACATTATTATATGGATATGGAATTTAATAATGTTCTAAACAGGTTGTTGTGTACATTTAATTATGTATTAAATGTACATATTAATCCAGAATGTGGCATTGGCCATGAATCTGCTCACAGCGGGTGTTTACACTGTTTCAAACATAATCCACCTTATGCGTCTCAAATGAGAACATTCAGACCTTAACGAGATAATCTGGAGGAATACTTTTATAGACCTGAAGACCTATTTGCATTATCAGTTATGTTTTATTTTAATATTATCATAAATTGTCACTTTTTGAACCTTTCCATATTGAAAATCTTACTTTCGATTTTTTGCTGTCTAAGCAACTACGATATTATATAGATCTCATTTATGTTTTTTTTTATATGGAAAAGGTAAATATAATGGAAGTTTATTAAAAAAATTCAAAAATATAAACCTTTTACATTGACACCATTGGTCTGGCTGAGCTCACTGAACCTTATGTTTTCTGTCATAGCATTTTGACCTTGTGTTTAAATTTATTTGCATCAGGAGTCAACAGGAGTCCCTGGCCAGTGTGCTGGCATTTGCTTTCCAGCAGATACATGGCATGAGTCCACAAAGGGAAAGGACAGCTACTGTAAACCTTTGCTGCATGCAGACAGCTATGACAGGCCTACACACACATACTGAGGTGAAAGAGTAGCTGAGAGGACTAATATCTGCTGAAACCTGCAGTAAGTGCAACACACACAACACTAGATTTGGACACATGCTATTGTCCAGATAACAGTTTTTTTATTTAATTTTATTTAATTATAAAATAATTAATTTAATTCCAAAACAATTTCATGGTTTAGTCATTATTATTGATTTTATAATAAAGTTTGGCATCATTTTATATTGAGTGTAAAGTTTGCCTGTTTTCCTACCTTAGTTATCAGTGTTGGCAAAATTGGTTGAATTTGAGGAAAGTGAGCATTTTTGCAAACCATCAAAAAAACTAATCAAGTATCTTCCAGAGTTTAATGACACTATGGATAAGTGGGACATGACTGTTTTTGCACCATTTATGACTACACGAGCAGCATGAATGTGTGAATGGAGATAGACACACTTTCATTTCCCACCTGCATCAGCTCAGCTGTGCATATATTCTCTTCACTCACACATACACCTCCTGTCAACACAGTATTAGACAACAGCAAACACCACTGAAGCTGAGTCATTGTAAGTTCCACATTTTATTGATAGACACAGTAGTAGACAGCCAGGAAATCAAGTGGAGGAGAAACAGGATAGGAACATGACCCAGTCCAGACTTGAAAACCTGGTCTCCCATAAGCACCGCAGCTCAATAGGTTGGACCACTCACATTTACCGCAAGGTCAATATTTGACTATTTTTCTAGACAACTAGTAAAAATAAGTAGACAAGCAAGCTCTAATTTCACTGACACAGAGGGTTGGTACATGATGCCTGGACTCAAACCCGCATCCTGTGTGATTAGCATCAGAGCTCCAGTATGCTGCACTTTCACTGATAGAAAAGAAATTCATTTTAAAGGGTTTGGAACACCGGAAATACTGGAAGTTTTCTTTTGCTGTGCTCTGAGGCCAGTTAGTGACCTGAAATTAAAACAGAATTTTACTATTTACAATGATGAACTGACACCAGTTCATTTAAGCGAGTGTCATTTCACCAATGATAAGCACAGTCCTGTAGGGTCTCACTCTTAGTCTATCATAAAATTAAATCTGGGTATACAGTACATATTATACCCACTTTTTTCCTGGAGTCCAAAGCCCATAATTCATAGCAAAAGCTTTCTGTTATCTAGACAGAATGATTTTAAATTAGCCTTTTTACACGTTTGCTTTTAGTAGTGAAAGCGTGTAATTTTTGTGGACATTTTCAGCAGTGCGGTAAGATTCGTTATATTATTTTTGGTTTGCTAGTTCCTGTATATTGTTCTGGAAAGACAGAAACAGAATAGTGTCAAACAGAAACAGAAAGTCATTGTGGCAGAATACTTTTTTTATTTTTATAAAGAAACCTTTGGACACCTTTGGACTTTGTTTTTCTAGCATACTTGTGAGGAATCAAAATCTGCTTATAGTTAACACATTTACATCTAAAATGAAAGCAAACAATGGAGTCTTATCACTGTCACTGATTTGCACTCCCTCAGATCAATAGTATTCCTTTATTCACAGTAAATAATGGATAGAATGTGTAGAATGACAGGGTCTATATTGCTAATAGCAAGTTTTGAAGTAGCAGTTATTTCCTGGCATTCGCAAGGAAATCCTAACAGGTTATATTAAAGCAATAATATAAGGCTAAACTGCAGTATAAACCTGCTGTCATGATGTGAGCTTGCCATTTTATTGCAAAACTCACTGTCAAGACTATTGCCAGAATTTTGTTATTTTCTGTTTATTTGGTAGTTTGACATTGGGCTTAGGCTTTGTGTAGGAACCTCTTTAAGGGACAAAATAAACAAGACATTCTTAGTTTGAAGGCCAAACTGTGCAGCTCTTTTGATCTTAGCAATGTGACATAGCAATGTGACTTAGCAATGTGACAATAAGTCCGGCCAGCAAATGCAGGGTGGGGCTTAATTATGTTCAATATGATGGGCTTGGATTGTACAAAGTGTTTTTTATATCAAAATGGAGCCAGAACTTACTGTGCGTTTGCAGTTAATTGTGAGTTCTTTGGCCGGGACATAAAGGGCTTCTTAAGACCAATGGTAACTAATTCATCATTCTTTCCTATAACTGTCTTAACTAGTATCATATTAGAAAGACTACATTATGTACAAAATTAACATCTCACACAACCTTGCACAACCTTGGTCATAGGCACTTAAAGCTTTATGTAACATATTTAAAAGAAAATTAATTGTATCAATTTATGCACAACTCAATCAATGTTATTTATGGTCTTATATTTGTGTGGTTTTGATGAGTGTCTGTGTGTCTTAAGTCTGTTATTTCAGTCTAAAAAGTTGAAGTTTGTTACAATAGCAGGTGTTAGACAATTACCTCTCTGTGAAGCATCCATAGCCTTGCTCTCTGTTCCAGTGACATCACAAAACAAAACGCAACCAAATGTGATACACAACTACTGATAAACAGCTGCAATTTTAATTGGTTTATTTTTTGTAAATCTACACAGGCAAGTTTAAACTCTCTCGACCATTCGCACATACAGTCCTCTAGACTTCGACATCTCTTAGTCTGTGTTAAATTTCTTCTAGCCATCTGTGCTATTTTTTTTATAACTGGTCAATGCTAGGTTAGCAATCTGAATAAAGATTAAGCAGACAAACATTTTTTTTTCTTTGGAACAAATTGCTCTGATAAATCATCTCAAATAAGACCAGAAAAATATATTAAGAAAATAAATAGCAATCGAAATATAAACATGTATTTTGGGCTTGTAGAGATATGTAGCATCCTTTAACACAGTTGAATGATTAAGGTCTGTTTCTTTTAGCTGGTTATTTGTGACTAGTGCGTTTGACAAATCCAAAAGCATCATCAGCAATGTGGTTCAGAACAGGTGTGTGGCAGGGGAAGGTAGAAGGCGATTGCCTGCTAGAGCGTGAACCGGGGGATCATCCATCTGCTCTCTGTCTGAGTCACTGCTTACACCATCACTGGCTGTTGTTCTCCAGCTCTCAGGGGTGATTATGGGAAATGAAGTCTTCGACAGCTCCTGGTTCCCATGGGCTTTTGGTCCCGGAGTTGTGCTTTTAGTTGTTTGTGTGCCTCACCCTATGACTCAAGATCACTCAGGCACTGTTCTGGAAGTACTAAAGATCACCTCTTGTTTTCTCATGTGGTTTGTTTTGTTTGAACGATGCTTCAAGCTTCGCTTGCCCGCTAATTGATCAATTATTTGAAACCACTCTGATAAATGAGAGCCATAGAGAAGACAGCTGCCAGAAGCTAAATTGGTCTGGAGTAAAGATTCTTAAGTGTATTTGGAAATTAGTTATATTATTAAATAATATATATATATATATATATATATATATATATACACACAGCATATATTATATGACATTATATTTGTGTTTTTAGAGAGATGGGGTGGGGCTTGGTAAGGTTAGATGGTCTCAGATCATTATTAAAGGTAATTACGCTCATATGTTCATATGCATTTCTTATGTATTTGTACATTAAATGTAGTTCCTGCTTATTTACATGTTTATGTGTTCCTAAAAAAAACTTAAATGTACAATATCAAGCTATTGGCAGCATCTAAAACAAAGTCTTTAAAGTAGAAACAACTTTAAAAAACACAAATGTTCATAAAATCTATGAAGTTAATATAAGACAAAAAATTAACACTATTAAACACTATATGTTTGTAACTTGACATTATAATACTTCCGGCAATTGCTTCCTCTTTAATCACAGTCACCCTGGACATTCAATCCTAAGAGCTTTTGCATAACGCTTTGCATAACGCAAGCTCAAAGCTAAAGGCTTTCTTAAGCTTTTCTTTAAGCGCTCAAAACATTAGCCCATGTGGCGAGCCGGGCATGCAAGATATCGATTTCTCATTTAAATTCCTCTGGCCAAAATGAGTCAGGAAATGAAGAAAGATCGATATCATGGATCGCTTATACTTTTTTTAGGCCATCGCTCTGACAAGACAATGAGTGGCAGAAAGGAGGGAGTGGGTGCGTGTTCAAAGATGTAACTATATACGATCAAGGATTCAAGCGGAGGGGTGTCAATATATTTGATCCGGAGAGAGCTCCATCCGTCAGCTGCTGTGAATGCAGCTCAGCAGGAAGGGCCTGCCACTGGACAACTTCATCTTTGATCCACATTCCCACTGAGTCGTAGACACTACAGTAACTCTGGAGTCGTGACTAAGCCCCTGGAGTGACCAGCCACTGGGGGCCTCTCTGCCTACGGGGTATTGAAAGCAACATTGCCAGGCTCGCTGATAAAGAATGAACACACACACACAAGCTCTGTTCCAGAACCTAGTGAACTGTCTACATAGGCAGCATCCTGACCATCATGGAACCTTGTAAGTAACTGATTTAGAAAGCTTGCAGTTCACAACTACACACCACACAAATACTGTTCCTTGTAGGCTTATTAATAGAATTTGCCCATTACATCTTGCAAAGCTAACAATGCAATACACTAATGAGCATTACAATACAAATCACCACAATTAATGTTTAATTAATTGATCTATTCAAAATATTTCAAAAAGTGTGCTCCAGGTTGCTTACAAGTTTCTACATAAGGACTACAACTGGTGTCCAGTTTGTCAAACATGTAAACTCAAATCCTTGTGGTAGTTTTTATGAGGGCGCTCGTGGCCCCTCTGCGTTGACCTACAAATAATGTCATGACTGAACAGTTTTATGAGGTTTCTTGGACTGTGTCTAGAAAACACTGCAGGATCACTCTAATTATGTATAATCCAAAATGTTTACATGTCTAAAATGTATAACACAAGTGTGCTTACTCTCAGCGTTATCTACATGGAGAGACTGAGCCACTGAGTTGCGGAGAACACACAGTTATACAGCAGCTTTTAAAAGAAAACAGTAAAAATGCTGTAACTAATGCTTTTACAATACTTTCAGACCTGCTCAGCTGCAGGGGGAAGAGAGCTGCTTAAAACAGCCGTCTGCATCATCCTCACAGAACACCTGTTACATCTCAATCCTTCTACACTTCCATCTGGGATATACTGGTGTGTTTGCATTATACTGATTTGCATGTTCATGCATATTCATTATTCATATATTATCTTCCTTCATTATGACTGGTTAAGATGAAAGGTCCCATCTCGCAGCATTTGTTGCCATTTGCAATGCATTAAGTCAAATTTAAACTATCCAGTAATAAAGCGACCGTTGACCTGTACCATTAACCACTTGTTTAAACCTTGCCTGTAGCCATTTTGAAAATTGTGCTATACTTTGAATTGATGCGTGCATTTTGCAATATAATTGACTTTATTCTTATTTTTTTTACTGATTTCAAATTTCTGCCTCTCACTTTAAAAGTAGGATGGTCCTTTTATGTAGGTCACCCTTGAAAAAGACATTAAATCTCAATTAGTTTTAATCCAGGTTAACTAAATGTTATACACTAAATCATTACAAAAGGCCAATTATTTATAAATTATCTGCCAAGACCAATAATATAAACATTTTTCAAGTTACCACATGATTGCATCACTACAGTGAGCATTTAGCAACCTAATTTATTATGTGAATATGTATATATATATGTAGTGAACATACAATCCTTAGAAAGTCCTATCCTTGTAAAATCTGTCATCTAAAGTTAATCATATCCTGTTTAGCTAAATTGACTTTATCACTTAATGTAGTGATAAAGTTGTCTGCAAGCAGGAGGAGGGGCCTCCAAAAACGTGTGTCCAGGGCCCTTAGGGGCCCCTTGTTAAAAGATCCTCTCATTCCACGTGTGGAGATGACATACAGCCAGCTGAGCAAGTCAGGGCTGTTTCTCCTTCAATACCTCTTTATGTAAGCAGGGCATCATTATATATCAAGAGCATATTTTTTGGGGCCTGCTCCTTCCAAGCTAGTGTCTCACTGTAGTTTATTACCTCGTCTCTACCAATCACCACATCCAACACCTTATCCGCACTCTCATCATTACCACCCGTGTCTGCATCCTGCCGCCTACCATACTTTATGGTCCAGATATATTTACCTATTATTCTGCGGCCACGGCGCTCTTGGAACCTCGCAGCTTCTTCCATGCAGAGTGCACCGAATGCACTCTGCACACCAGAGTGCACTGGCTTCAGCAAGTTGCGCTTCTTGCATAGCCAGGCAGTTTTTTTACACCTTAATCTCGACCATCAATGGGCGGAGAAAGTATGTTATTTGCCCAAGAAAATATACTGTACGTTGGGTGACATTTAAGCACCCACTGAGTCTGCTGGCCAAGGCGATCACAACAGAAGTGGACGAAGTAAATCCTCACACACAGATACAGATTATTTAGAAGGTATGCTTGTTAAGAATACAGTTGGCCGTTGAAGGCGAATGTTTTTTGATATTTGAAAGGGATTAAGTCCTCCTCCTTGTTTTTTCTTTTTCTTTTCTTTGCATAATGCATTAGCAGTTCATGCGTCTGTTTTTTCTCAAGACAGAAGGGAAACCAACAGAAGAAAAAAGAAGAGAATGAGTGAAGCGTCTTGATGAGTCACAGGCTCTCAGCAAAGGGGCTCTGTGCTCCATATTGGTCTTTAGTGCTATTGTAACCAGCTTTTAAAATCTGCAGGCCTGGACTACCACACAAGGTTCTCAGCTGAGCATTGTTAGGAACACCCTGTCTTGTTTTTTTTAATATCATACACAGGTGAATGCCCACTAACCGTAATGCAATTAGCTCATGGGCACATTTCACACTGAGCTTTCATCTCACTCCTCCTCAATTTAAGCAACAGGTACACATGCAAAGCTCAATCCTTATGCAGCCATCTGATAAAACACACATCAGTGCTTATATAATAAGATCAGACAATAGGTTTACAAGAAAAAATAAGTTATAAAAGAAATTCTAAATTAAAAAACTAATTTGTGGAGAATATAATGCAATGGACAGAAAGATTTTCATTAAATCTTGTGTGATCTGCTTGAATATAATTAAACTGCCACAGTTTGGCGTGCTTATATAGGTTTTATCTGATCCTACACTGTCGCAGGTCTGTGTCAGTTTTTTTTACCCTTTCTACATCGAACATAGATTCTTGTATCAAAATATGTTATAATTATTATACTGTATAAATGATATATATAGTATAATATAGTAATATATACAGTACAATATAAACTTGTGTTTTGATTTGCATATAGTACGTTAAAAAATGCAAATATTCAATTTACGATATTATCAAATTATCATTCATTACTGTGAGTTTTGTGATATGTAAAATATTTTCTGATTGATTTTGCAGCAGATATATTTAAGCAATAAGGTACGAGAGGCCGTGCTGTATCGTGAATAAATCACGGCTGAAGGGCGTTGTTAGGCACGACGCGAAGCGGATTTTTATTCATATTTTTTAATAAAAATATTAAAATCATATTTATTATGTTATATTATAATGTTTTCATCAAGTAGAATCATCATCTGCCTTCCGCTGTAAAAAGTAGTCCCTAACGGCAACAGA
>JAZGTI010015681.1:0-13246 GCA_036877585.1 Botia kubotai
ATATGGCTGTATCCAATAATTGAGGGCTTTAAAAGGGCAAGATGGCAACCTTTGTAGACCACCCCTTCTCATTTTATCAGTCACCTGGGTGATGTCTGAATTTTAGGGTTTTTCCAGGGACTTGACAATGTGTAAAACGAGTGGCTAAGCATTAAGGCCTGTTTTAAGTTTTTCAGTAGATTTTAAATGTATCAATAGCTCTTTCACTCTCCTACAATAACACATACAAACTGTGTATAAAAAGAAAATAAAAACTGTAAAAATACTTAAAGTGGAAACTGTCTGAGGGTTTGGAAAATACAGCAGTGAATGAGTGAATCAGTGGCGTCAGGAACCAAAATGTTAAATGAGTGATTGAGGTAACAGAGGAATGAGGAAAAGGGCAAAAAATACTGAAAATTAACCTTCTTAGAAGTAGAAATAGAAATGATTAGTTATACTCATTTTCTAACATGCTGTTTTCACAAGCCTGTTTTCTATTTCTGGTCTCATACTAAAATACCCAATATTTTAGATCATTTTAGGTCATTTAACTGGAGTAGTGTCTTTGTAAAATTATAGGCAACAGTAATGGAAAATTTTATGCATTTAATAAATACGGTGAAAAACAGTAGATATGTATTTTAAGTGAATTTGCATTTTTCCTTTCAACATATACAGACATGTACATCTTTCAGGATCATTTGCAAAATTAGAACCCGATTTGACTGTAAATAACAGAAAATAAGGTCCCCTTCCCAACCACTGTTTTCCTCAGCTGCTCATCAAGGCCCTAATCTGTTCATGGCTATACATCTCCACATTTTCTCCTTTTCAGCTACCAACATCTGCCATATGTCCCCTCAAGCCCATCCAATATGCCTCTGCTTGATTTTTTAACCTCCATAAACTCTTTCCTGTTACTCCCGTGCTTAGCTCTCTCATTGGCTTCCAGGATCATCTAGAATTCATTTAGAAACCATGTTGCTAATAGATTTCTGCCAACTACCTCCAATCATTCATCAAGCTGCAAATGCACACCCAGCTGCTCAGTCGTCTCTGTCCGCATAGCCCCAAAATCTTTCCACATGCTGGGTAACAGACGGTGCTCCCATGAGTACTCATGAGACCAAGCACCCACGACAAAGCATAATGTTATGAGAGCAAATGAACTTCTGTTCACACTGTAGTCAACCATATCTCTGATCTCAGTTTTTCATGGATAAATCAAAAGTCAGTCTTTGTTCATTTACCATAGTGTTTAAATGCATGTGTTTGCCATGCCGTTAACTGGTGAGAAATCATTTGCTAAAAACACAAAAATGTAAATGTCTTTATTTGGGGTTTCAGAGCTTAATGGAGTTTATAAATTTATATAGAGCGTGTTTGAAACAGTTTGAGAGTGCATTTGGTACATTTAATGGCTACAAATTAGACACTCGGTGCTGTGATATGCTCTAAATAGATTCACACCTTTATCTGAACCAGAGAAACACTCTGTTTGTCTTTCCTTGCTAAATATAACACGTCAAGCTGTGTGTGTGTGTGTGTGTGGGTGTGTGTGTGTGTGTGTGTGTGAATGGAGCTCAAACATTGTAGGTAATTCCACAGGGCACTATCTCAGACACACACCTGGATGTTTGTGTAACAGTCAGAACTTGGTGTCCGTGTGTTAAAGTTTTGTACACTTGCCACACAGTGGGTGTGTTAATTAGTTTCTGAGCAGACACCTGTGTATGATGCAGCTTTTTGGGATGACAATATGTAAACTGCCCAGCAACTAGCAGAGCAGGGGGAATCTGTGGAGTCAGACGGAAAAAGCAAAGGAGATTAAAGGTGGCAGGCAGTCTTTTGTTAATCGAGAATGTGCGATCCAGATGTGTGTTTATAGTTATCCAACGCCAGTTTCAAACACGGATCATCCAATCAGAATTCATTTTTCCCACTAATAAAAATGAAAAGGTGTAAAAGGGCAGTAGAGGGAGCACAGAATGTTCCCAGTAAAGACTGCACTTTGTGTGATGTAAAGATGCCTGTTTCCAGGCAGAGCAGATGATGACAGCCACTTAACGCATCACAGAAACTGCACCACACCCTCCTCAGGGAGTTCTTCCTGTCTAATTCTCATTTAATATTCAGTTCTTCAGCAAAATACGTAAGTATCCACACACATCATGGAGATCCTTCAGCCCAGATCCACCAGATCCTTACACTTGGAGTGGAATTCATTTGGGATCATACAGTAAATGAAGAGTGTTTCTGGTGGTTTATTGGTGATAATGTCAGGATAACCCACACAGACTAATTCAATCCGTAAAGGTCTGAATGTTCAATCTGTGAGTGAGAGCACTTGCTGGTACCCACAAAACACACAGATGGACCATGATGAAGAACAGATTGCTTCATACCTCACTGTTCTCTCATCCATCAGCACACTCACACACACATTTACTGATCTAAATGGAGACACGCCATAGACTTTTGTTTTTATACACGTTGTACATTATGATCAAACCCTAACCCACACACTAACTTCAACAAAAAACTATTTTTTTAACTATACTATACTATATTTTTACTATATTTTATAGTATTTTTACAAGTGAGGACCATCCCCAAAAGGAAGTTTTGCTCAGGTTTGATCATTCTGTATTATTTATAAGCTTTATCCTTGTGGAGGCCTAAAACAAATGTCCCAACATTTACTGGCACTACTATGCTTGTGGGGACATTTGGTCCCAATACTGTAGTGAGCACCAGGACACACACACACACACAGTATTGCATAACACAAGTCCTGGCCTTGCCTTGACAGCTTAAGCTTTTGAATATGCTCATGACAGTTGCTCATCATCAGGGGTGTCATTTAGCCAAGACAGTTTGATTCTTTATTTCTCCTATAGACTTTAATCTGAGTAGATATTAAGTTCAGCCCAGACACAATCACAGAACAGTACATCAGACAAATTAATAATGTAAATAAATCGGCTAGCAGAAAAAGCCATTAACTGTATTGAAGAATCTATTTCCATATAGCATTCACTGCAAATGTGTCTTATACAGCATTGTTTTCATATGTGCAGTCCATATTCCTCTTTAGATTTAAATTCTCAGCCTTTCTTAGTCTTCATTTGAGGGCTTAATACACTCTCTTATGTGGAACGTCTCTCATTGTCCCTTCTCAAGCTCTTATTTTCTTTTCAATCACTCTTTCTCTTCTCTCGCTCTGTTAGCTTCAGCATTCTGGCTCCAGCAGACACTTCTGTGATGTAGGAGCAGATGATGTTGGGAAGGCTGCCCACTGATAAGCAGTAGGAAGGAGACTTACAGGGATTTGTGGGATAGAGATGACAGATTAATCCTCTAGTGAAAGGGAGAGATGTGGAGAGTTATTAAACATCACAAATATCTCAGGTAGCAATGCTGAAAGGGAGCCGAAAGCCCGGGAAAATGATTTGTATTCCAATAATGCTGTCTTAAAGGGATTTTAAGTGCACCAGGTGAACTCTGGTACAAAATCCACAAAGAAAAGTGGGTTAAGATTAGTCTAGAACTGCAAATAAAGCTTTTTCTCCCCTGGCCAGACTACTACCTAAAATAATTGCACAGAGGTCCATTAGTCTTAACAGTCAAGTGTCCCTTCAGTGGCGGATGTTATAATTTTAAGGGATCACACACAGAAGTCACTGGGCCTTGATTCAATATAGCTTTCCAGTCCCTTTTCTTCTCTCGCTGCCATTTATACTGACATGTTAATGGCCGGTTTTGAATTACGGCCTTATCTTTGAGATGCTGGAGAGAAACGCAGAGCGCACACACACACCCCTCAGACTAACAGACCTTTTCAATTTATATACCTTTGAGGTCATCTAACTGCCTGGATTCATGGTTCTTTTGAGACAGCCAGTGGCGTCTCCTCAACGTGTCTGCAATGATTATCTCTTACGTTCGTGCCTCCTTTCTCTCCATTTATTTGTATGCGGTTTTTTCAACCATGGTTCCTTTTTAACAGGCAGACAGCCTGTAAATGGAAGGCTATGTTCACTCATGCAGTGCGCTGGAAACGTCGCTGTGTAACCTCAGCCGTGATGACTATGAAGCCCTTCTGCTAAGATTACTCTAAAGAAAAGGTCCACTGTCCATCTATCCATAAATTCAGCTGTGAATGAATTAGCTTGTCTTTTATTTGTTTAGAGAAATCCAAACATCAAAACCCTGTGGGTTTCTAAGTCTCACTCTGGTTTACAAGCATTTCTGCACACAGCTGAAACATTGACAAACATTGGTTTTAGTCATTTGAAAGTTTTAAGAGAATCTTAAATATCTTTCTTATTAAAAATGTATGAAAGAAGCTTTCGATTACATTAAGGGTTTAAGGGGAAAAAATACATCCACTCTCTGCAGAATCATAGAAACTTAATATTGAATATATACTGCCACCAAGAGATAAACTGTAGTACTACATCTGGTCACCAGCATACTTAGAAAACAAGATATTGGTTTATGTTCTTATATAACCATGAACGATTCAAGTCATGAAGGATTCATGAACATCAGCAACTCCAATAGTACATTAATCAGCTGATTAACAGACAAGACAGATTTTAATTATATTGTATATTCAGTGTTGCGGTCAACATTGAGATCACTAAGATCAATAGTTTCAGGGTAATAATAACAACTTTAATCACAGTGTCATTATACAAGAGCTTTTAATTCGTCTTCTTGTTGCCATGTTATACAGCCAAAGAAGAAGAAATTCAATTTTTTATTCAATGCACAACATATAAAAATAAGCAAATTAAGGGGGGTGGGGGGCACAAGTACACTTAAATGACCACAAAAGTACACTTTTTTTTAAGATGGCTCTACAAAAGGCAAGGTTGTAAAAGTAAATGAACTTCACAGGAGCAATGACTAAGGATGCCTCTTCACAGTTCCTCTCATGATGAAATCTCCATCTGAGTGGATTCTGACAGAAGACAGAGTACATTTGTCACCATTAAATGGATATTAAAAAAATCTATTTTTAAATGCAAACAAGAAAGTTAATACTAATTAACTAACTTACTCAACACATTATGACCATTTTAGACAATTTATGATTATTCTTGCTCCCCCTCAAAAAAAGGAGCCAAAACAGGATGAACTAGTGCTTGATCAAAGAGTGAGCAAAGCACAAGTGTCATAAACACAATCAGAACTATACAGAGAAAAGGACCAGTGCTATTATAAGAAATACTTGCACCCTTGTAATGCTGCTTGTCGAATCAAAGTAAATCCAGAACAAACTATTGTATAATGTTTTTTACAAAAAGCTTCAAAAAGTTGCTGTTATAAATGCTGTAAAATTCAATAAGTAATCTCACGTGTTTCATTGAAGAGGAAGGAGTCCTGGTACTCTTTCATGTACTGTGATGATCGGGCCTCATCCAGGAAAAGAGAGTAGACTCTCTTAATGTCTTCCACTTGGACTTCCGTGCCCTGTGAGAAATGCAGAACAGTGGTGAGACAGAAGCTTCTGTATTACTCATAAGCTCTCTGAATTGTATTATGCTGCCTGGAGACAACGCCGATCTTGGCATGGGTGAGTTGGCATTACCCGGCGTTTGCGGCACACCAGGCCAGCAGTGCTGATGAGCTGGATGGCGTAACGGAGTGAAGTCTCCTGTCCGATACGTGTTAATACTGTGTGTGCCTCCTCGCTGAGCTCGACATCCTCCTCCTCACACCTGAAACACAAAAACACATGAGAAGTGAGAAAGTTCTCTCAAGCTGAGGAAATTAGATTTGGCATTGATTTTAAATGACACTTTAAAATGAGGTTTGTATCTGACGTTGGGTCATCTGACCTACATCAAAAACATCTGATTATTCTTCTTCTTTGGGACTTTATGCCACTATTGCACAATAAACAGCCTTGGGTAAAATCACTGCATTGGAAGACGTCACATCTGCATGTCAGATGACCCATTTCATAATGTTCTCACCGAATCTTTAAGATCTGTCTGGTCTCTTTCTCAGTGTAGGGGGTTGTAGCTATGATCAGCAGACGGTCAAGCATGTCTATGGGAATACCGTGAGGACTCTGGTAGTTGGTGCCTCTAATGCTGTAAAACAAGATTGATGAGAAGGATTCATCCACAATATTATTTATTAATGGCACTTGCTAAAGCTGTGTTTGTGTATATACCGGGTGATGCCTCTATTAGTGGCCATGATGAGTACAGGTGAAAGGTCACTCTCTAGAGCTCGATTGAGGAATGAAAAACATTCTATATCCAACATGTGGACCTCATCTATAAAGAGAACCTGCAACCACAAAGAAAGGCTCAAGAACAAACAAAAACAAACAAAATACATTTTCAGTTTAGCCATAAACGATCTTAAAACAGAATCACTTTTTCATAAATCTTGTCAATAGTTAAAAAACGTTTCACAGAAACGGCTGTATAAAGTTTGCCCTGCTCACCCCAGGAATGATCTCCGCTTTGCCTTCCTCTCTCCACTCAGACACTTTAGCGTTGATCTGCTCACGGACCTCCGACTTAATTTCTCCTGTGTCGCCTGCAGAACAATGGTCAAACATCAGCTTCAGCAAAAGCTGGAACATCAATAGTTCTCATTTCTCAAGACTAATTGGTGATTGGTTCCACTGAGCATGTCATTATCTAGTCTGTCAGTTTTGAGAAGCTGACAAACCTGAAAATAAGGCCAGAAATCCCTGAGTGCGGCTGTTGATGACGTCAATTTCGTGCAGGGAGACGGTGTGAACCACTTCTTTCCGTTTCTGAAGTTCTCCCTCTGGACACTGAACAAACTGTGTCTAAAATAACAGCAAAAACAACAGCGTTAGAAAACTCTCAGAGTAACGTCATCAGTGATGGAGGACGTACAGAACATTTCACAGATAATGGTTAAAAGTGCACCTGTGCTCCCATGGCATCGTAATCTCTCGCTCGAGTGAAAGACCGGCCCAGTTTGCTAATCTTCCCTGTGGCTTTATCAATGGTAATTACATCCCTGTACAATTTGAAACATGACATGTGACTGTTCATTAACCATTTAAGCACTAACACAGCTTAAACGAGGCTTACCTTCATTTAAGAATATACAGCAAGTATTAAACAAACCAAATCACTAAATTATCAACATATCTACAAGATAGATAATCCACATTCTTCACCATTATGAATGAGTATGACAGAAGTAAACAGCGTGATTTGACTATAGACTATTCAACATGTATTTAAGATGATTTTGCTGGCAATGTAAAACAGAGACGTGTGTACAAATACCTATTCATTATTTTTTAACTAGACTTACATTTCTTACATAAAACCAAGTATGTTGGCAACATACTGGGCAGCAATGCCTGTTTGGTCAAAATGATCAACCCACCCAGCTTGTACTCTCTCTTTACTGAGGCTCTCAATCATCTTGTTCCCCAGGTCATAGATGGTCTCCATCTCTGTTGTCTTCAGGGTGAGCTTACCCACTTTTGCACCCTTAATACAGATACAAACAAGTGAGAAAACGGTTCATATCCAGCTGGGTTCATATAAAGCAAATCAATAACGTTTCATCTCTCACTGTGCAAGCCCAGATGTACTAAACACTATTCTGGGACTACAGCCTTACACACCCCATTTATCAAAGGCTTAAAACTCATTTCTCACTTTCATAATAATAAAAAAACCTTTTCACACTGAAGAATGATAGATTTCTTTAACAATGTTTTCAGATCATAGAAGTAAATCGAATCAGAGTAAGGAAAATGTTGTGTGCTGAAATTCTCACATGTCTTAGCTTCTCAACATACCCCTAATTTTCACCTGTTCACTACAGCTGCCATTATATGACAATGCTTGTTATTTAGAATATTAATAATGTGTCAATGTAACCAGAATAAAAATATTCTCAATGAAGCATGTCCGTGCTAAATTGATAGGAAAGCAGAGACTCACTGTTCCTGTGGCAGGTCTGTCGATCTGAATCTCTACCACCTCTCCTTCAATAATCTCAGTCTCCTCTCTGCAGGGCAACAAACACAGGTAGAACATCAGCCGCTTTTTAATATCTTTATGATGCTTCACACTTCCAAAAGCCTCACTCACTTAATCCGGACTCCGATGGCTTTGCGAAAGGCCTGGCTCAGAGCCTCCGTCTTACTCATCTCCAGAGAGAAGATCTCACTCCCAGCCAGAGCAGTAAATGGTGTGTCAGGGCCCAGAGATTGAGCAATACCTGTACAATAAACACTGATCTCAGATGTCCATGGTCAAGTTTACATTAAAGACTAAAGCACACATGACACAAATGTAACGTACAAATACTTCAATAGGCAGGCTACACATCAAGCACAGTAGCTTCAAGTGCAACTTAATGAGCTGCGTACATTAAGGCTCCACTTTAATTGTGATTGGTTACTTACCCATAGCAATAGCTGTCTTGCCTGTTCCAGGTTGGCCAGCGATGAGCACCGCACGACCAGCAATCTGACCATCTTTGATCATTTCGAGGATAAGACCTGCTGCCCTACGTGACGCCAGCTGACCCACCATCCCCTGGGACACCTGGTGAGAATGACACACAGAAGAGCAGCTGAATTTTCTGCATGTGGTTTGGTTAAGAATATAGTGAGGAACATTTATGGCAATGACATGTAGTAACTGAAAAATTAAATACACAACTTATTACCTGTCGTGGTTCCAGGGCATCGTCCAATCCAAGACCACGAATGTGAGAGTGTGCACCTGTGCAGATTATTAGTGACACAAACATTTACGCATTTCAAAACAACAACTCAATTAGTATGTATTTGTATCGCGTTTTTACAATACATATAGTTTCTGTTACAAAACCAGAATAGTCTGTTGAGTCGATATTGGAACAGTTGTAAGGTGTATAGCAGATGATTTTACAATGCAGTCAATTTTACAATGACCAGTATGAAAAAATCTTATGGCATAAACATTTGTTTATTTTTATTATAATAACTTATTAATTTTATTTCTCACCAATTCTCTCTATCCGAGTGATGTCTCGCACCTCCGGAACCTTCGTGGTTGCCACCTTTCCAAACAAATTATAAAAGGTAATAAATAACAAAATGCAAATATTAAACATGCCGAAAAATCTATTTTAATGCTGCATCTATAATATTTTCATAATTTAATTAAACAGCCGTTAAGCGCGCGCCCGTTGTCATAGTGACACATGACAACGTTCCCAGGCTAGCTGGAGTTTTAACAATTTTGCTGAAAATGTCAAACTGTGTAGGAATGTAATTTTACTAGCCTAATAAGAACTTTTGTTGGAAATGCGTTAACAATTCAATAAACATGGTGACGTTTTATATCCTTATGTCACTTAAGACAGTGACATAAAGGCTAAACAACCATAAAATGCTAGGCTCACGATTTAGCTAGTGAGAAAACAATTGCTAATACGGTTTCAGTTTCCTCTTTAACTGGACAGAGACCATTTTGCCATGACTGCACATGCAAAATTGAGAATTTCAATTTTATTGTTGTTGTAAACTGAAGCACACGTGCTAAAAGCGGGAGGCTCACAAACCGTGTACAATGCACTCAGCGTTGTTTTCCAAAACATACAGATTATTCACACTGGTGGGAAACTAATTAATTATGTTGTAAATAGCCAGAAATAATTCGCCAAATATGAATTTAAATAGTTAATAAAATAAAAACTTATTTTACCTGCGCTGCCATGTTGTCCTGAGAGGCGGTGGAATCTCAATGAGTGCGCACTGGAAACTCGTCCGGGTGAAACACATTATCGTGTGTCTGGGTTCTGTATTAGGAATTAATGCAGTGTACTATAATTTAAAAATAAATTATATCTATAGTCTAAACAATATCTATCTATCTATCTATCTATCTATCTATCCTTTCTTTTTGTCTCTCATTTTTTATTGTTTTTTATTGTATTGTAAATACTTTAGGATATAATCAGGTAAATGTAAATACAGAAAATATTTATGGACTTTTATTATGCTGTCTTGATTTCTGCTAGTATTCATCTGGAAAGCTCTGGGGTCTGATATAATTGTAGCCAGCAGAGGTCACTATTGCTATATTTCTGGTTACTTGTCCCCTAAACTTTTCCGTCACTCTTAACTTTAACTATCAGCATCTCATCATCTGTGCATCATTTCACTCTTGTCATTGTGTCAAAGAAATGTTTCAGCAGCTATTTTAAATCACGCTTTTATTTTGTTGCCATTAATGCAGACATAACAAAGCTAAATCTTATTATATACAGTCATTTTTTTCTGAGATAACCTTTAAATTAATACAAATACAATCAAATAACGTTAATTCACAATGCATATATTTACTAAGGGATTTTGTGTGATACAGATTAAAATTAACATAAACAACAGTAATCAGCTTCAAAAGAAATATGCATTTCATAAAAAAATAATTAAAATTTAAAGCAGAAAATATTTGTTATGTCCCCTGTCCTGTATCTACAGCTGACAGATAGAAATAGCAGACTCATACCACACCCAGAAGCCGGGATAGACCGGCTCACTGAAAGAGGCTTTAAACTGATGAATGAGTGACATGGACTCAGACACATTGTAAAAGGAAAGAGTGCCTCCTGTACAGTCTAGGAGCACCCCGATACGAGGAGAGTAGGGTGTGTTAATCTCAATCTGATCTTTGTTGTGTCGGGCGGAATAGCTGGAGTCAGAGCAGAAGAGACTCCAGGACTTGCGGTTGTAGCCGATGCGGGCCGAGTCCCCGTAACCTGTCCTCTTGATGCCTTTATAGGTGACACCGATAGAAGCTCCCTCGCCGCTCCACTCCACCTCCCAGTAATAGGAACCTCCTGAGAGAGCCTCTTTGCACAGCACCTGGGGCAGGCAGTCAAATCTCTCACTGCTGTCATTGTATGACTGGGGATCTCTCTTTAATGCTGCTTTCCTGTTGCCGCGGGAGATGTAGAGCTGTTTGTATGCTGTGTTGGAGTCTAGAGTTAGCTGGCAGGCATCTTTAAAATAAACCAGATAGAAGAGAGATGATCAGACGCTGACAAATCAGATCTCTGCGTGGGTGTGTAAAGACAGTTTGGTTGAATTAGATGCTTAATAAAAGAAGTTATAAAGACGGCTTGCTTGCAATAAATCCAATCACTTTGCACGCAAGTATCTTGATCCATGTACATGTAGATGTGTCTTGATGCTTCAAAAGCAGAATCTTAATATAAGACTAGGTAAATAGTATATTTACTTATTTATCGTCTTTCTAGACTTAAGGTTGCATAGGTGTAAATCATAAGGGATTACAAATGTGCATGGGTCAAGTTAAGACAAAATCACCCTTAAACACAGAGACCACATAGATAAGACAGCAGGTTTCAGAGCCCTGTCATTAACTGTAAATGGTAAATTAAGCACATTAGCAGTGCCTACAGAACAACCATTGCTACTTTTTGCAACATTTATTAGAAGGCAATTATTAATATAAAACATAAACAAAAAGAAGCGCTTATCTTAGGCTAGGAGTCCTGATCAGGGAACGGTTCTGCTAGTTATGGTTTCCTTTTCCCAAATACAATCACATTGTAGCAAACCTGATCCTAGATCAGCAATCCTGATGTAAGACTCTTAATGATTACAGGCACAACATGCAGGTGGACAAGTGTTTCCTAAATAAAATAATCACCTGCCTAGTTGATGAATCTGCACATAGGCTGTCAGAGCTGGTGAGACAATTGGTGGTGGTTTCTGCCAGAAGTTCGTGAACGCCTCTGATCTAGAGGGCCGAGAGGGTCGATACACATTTAGGACCATCTACACACCCATATATATATATATATTCTATACCTAACCTTACATAATTACTGGTTTTCTTTCAACATATGTAGAGTGTCCAAAGGTCTAAGCAATGATAGTTATCATGAATCACCCAAACACCCACAGACTGAGCAGACTAAACCTGTTCTTCTGATGTGCTTGGACATAAACTCAGTATCTAAGGAATGATGTTTGACTACTCCCACTACAACATTTACACTTTACACAGCCAGCATGCCACCATGACTTGTTATGAAGTTGATGTTAGTTAATTAAACAAATGAAATATGATACACAGGTTAGAATTCGGGACTTGAACCTAATATTCTGTGAATGTTATCTATGCATCGGCGCCCTTTGGTCTCCTATACATGCAGAAACAAAATGAATGTATGAACATACACAGATGAACTTACACTGAAGGAACTCGTCCCTTGTCCGCGGGTCCCTTGATTGGGTGGGAGCCTTGTACATATCAACATCATCAGCTAAAGATACAATAATAAATTGATAAACATGAATTAATCTCAGCAGTAACATTCACAGATGACAGAACTTTACGTTTAAACCTTTAAACAATGTTTTATAACAAATATATTATGTCAGCGAGACAAAGTGTAAGTGTAAATGTAAAATGATACAAAGAAGGGACATCTAGGTACTTTCTGAGGTGAAGTTTGAGGTGAGGGTACAGTTACATCAACCGAAGATCAAAACAAACACAGCTTCATGATGTCCCTGCACCTCATAGAGAAAATCAGCTAAAAATATATATTTAATGCAATGTTGACCTTAGGATCGTTGCTTAGCAACCAGTCAAAAAAATTCATGGACCCAGACATTGGCTATTGTCAAATGCCTTTTTAAAATTCCAGCAATTTTTTTACAAATAAAGAAAACTGAAGTTTCTCATTTTCATCAACTTACACTTCATGCTCTTTTTCTTCTTACGCTCCTCGAGTTGGCAGAATGGCATTTTGTTCACTATAAAGAGTTATGACAGAGATAGAGTTAATTAGTTAGACTATAAGAAATGAGACAGCAGTATAATTTGATTCATTATTCTCACAGGACAACAGATTGTATACTGTATTCTGAAAATAACAGCAGCAGCTGTCTTATAACAACATAAAGCTGGCATTTAAACATTAAACATTTAAACATTTACTAGTACTAATTCTATTGAATTCTATGTATTGTAAATAATCCTTTTATATCTTAAACCACGATAAGCACACCTGTCTTTGCCACCTTGACCAGCTCTTCATTGCTGAACTCATTGAGATGTTGTTTCATCTCAGAAACGGTCTTGGTGACGGCACCAAAGGAGAAGTAAGGATTCACAGTGACAGAGGGAAGCTCCTCAGCATCAGTCTGAGCAATCAGCATGTGGTAACTCTGCAATGAAGAAACCAATGAGCCTTTAGCTTTACTTCAGGC